>KL816397.1:0-27091 GCA_000611955.2 Stegodyphus mimosarum | reverse complement strand
GAATTCGATAGGAAAGTTTAAACTAAAAATAATTTGGTTAATTAAAATAATGAATGCTACACATATAACATTCTTTGAATTTTCAGTACTATATCGCTCTCGACTCCATGAATATACTGACAACGATGCACTTGCATGTTACTTCATTTTCTTCTTGACCCATAAAATAAGCATGCAAAAATTTATGTGGTTAATTATCTGTTGGAAAAAGTGAACAAATTCGATGATATATCTGGCCTTGCGCTGTAAAAGTTGGTGAAAACCCGGGCATTCTTATCTTTTTGTCTATTCTGAAAGATGTCATTTGGAAGTAAGAGTTGTACTTTCTGATTTTACTTAAAAACGCTTTGATTCATCTGTATCATATAAATATAGAGTTTTCAGCGGTTCTTCTGGTTCACAAGTAAAGAAAGCGAAACTTTACCATTGGAACAGCATATTCCTGCAATTTCATCGTTCCATTTTAAAGCATCGTGAAGTCCAGAATCATTAAATACGGACCGCTTGTTATGCATGAAATTTCTCTGGTATTCGGTTTGCATTTCTGCATGAACGCTTCTTTTCGCCTGCAATTGTTCTGGAGTATCTCTCGCTGTAATAAATGCCTGTTGTTGAGCTTGTTCTTTCAAGCGAATCTGTATCTGAAGAGGAGTTTCGATAGCTCTCAAAGCAGTTTGACGTTCAGCTTGTTCTTTCAAGCGGATCTGCGTTTGAAGAGGTGTTTCAGCAGCTCTAAAAGCAGCTTGGTGTTCAGCTTGTTCTTCTAAAGGAATTTGTGTTTGAAGAGGCGTTTCAGCACCTTTTACAGCAGCTTGTCGTTCAAGTTGTTCTGCCAAGCGGAGTTGTGTTTGGAGAGGCGTCTCAGTTGGTCTCATAGAAGCTTGACGGGAAGTTTGGGCCTCTAATCTTCCTTGTCTCTGAGAAGGTGTTTCATCAGTTCTCAAAACAGATAGTCGCCTTGCTTATTCTTGTCTTCTTAATTGTGCATGTATGGAAGATTCTTGGGCTCGAGCAATTTTTGTTGCCCGGGCCCGAGATGAATTCTTAGACATGTTAGATTTACGTTTGCGAGGCATTTCAAAAACAACAACAACAACAACAAAAAAAAGAACCTAAAAATTTAAGCTGTTTTTTAATTAGTTTCAACTCCGCATGAATTTTAAAAACACGTGTGTCGCCACGAAACCTCGTAAAACTGCTATGTATATTTCCTAATGACTGAAAAATGTTTGTGAAAGAAGAGCCAAAAGCCGGAAATCCTGTAAGATTTTAAATAATAAATTAAATTAAACAAATGAAAATTAATAAACGCTTAATTAATAAATGTTACTCTTTCACGCCTTAATTGTTAAACCGATCATCATGAAATTGTCATGAAATATTTGATATATTAGAAACGGTTATAGGCTATAAAATGTTTGCGTGATTTAAGCCATCCACCTACGCACGCAGACAAAACTAACATCGTTTAACTTATCGTTATAAAAATTTCAACATTTAATCTTTATACAACTACAATCACTGTAAGCTACAGAACCTATTACATAGTTTAAGTTTAAACAGATAAGTTGCATTTTATAGCCTATTATGGTAGTACAATTTTTGAGGCAGATAATTACACGCTGCTTTTAATACAATAATAATAAAAATAATTTAATTTGTAAAATAAGCCGTCTTGAACAATAATAAATAAAGCGTAGCTGGACAAGCAACTATGATAACAAAAACAGATCGTTAAAAAATAGAATAATCATTATTTTGTTTTTCGTTGTTATGAGTTACCAGACTGGCAGCGTTGATCCCGCGAACGGGCTGCTGCATGGGTAGGCAGGTCGCCACACCTATAACTTTTCTAATATATCAAAAATATTTCTTGAAAATTTCATGATGATCGGTTAAGTAATTAAGGCGTGAAAGCGTAACAAACAAACAAACAAACTCACATTCGCAATTTATATTAGTTAGGATTCCCCACTGTTGATCTAGATACAGTTCAACTTTTGTTTCAGAATTTACGTCGATACAGTAATCAATCATATGACTGGAAATATTGGTGCAGGCCACGGTACTGCAGGCAGCTACTTCGATCCAGTAGTACCTAAGTATGATGGAGTTCCTTACGGTCCAGAACATTTCAACTCCAGGGATAAATGTCCTACGGGTTCTGGAGACATCGAAAACTACAACGACAAAGTTCAGGTAAATGATGATAATTTTGGTTATTGATCAAATGAAGAAAATAATTTACAAAAACTTTTCGTGTCTTAAATAAATGTAAGAATATCATTCAGATGCTCCGAGTAAATGTTTATAAGATTCTAGTTAAACTGATTGTCCTTAGCAAATTAAAACTTTAGTCTACCGACTATTTGATGGTCTTCTGAAAACTACAAGAACAAATTCCAAAGAAGGTTTAAAATACCTTTTTATTTAACTCAAAGAATATTTCACAGTTGGCCCTTCTGGAGCTTATAGGAAGCCTCCACTTAAGATAGAAAATAAGAAACTTAACTAATTCTAGATTATTGAAACTTATCCGAAGCTGTACAGAAATAACTAACAGAGTTGACTCTTAGTTCCTTATTTAAACCTCACCGGCAAACACTAACAGGCACGTAATAATACGGCCGAACGTAGTAAGATTGTCTTAAAATAACGACGTGGCTAGAAGGCAGAATGCGCTCTGCTGACAACTTCTGAGCCTTTCTGCGGCCCACCAACCGCCGAGCGATAAAGTCGCTGAACACTGATAGTTCGGTCCGAAGTTCAAATCCCGCGAACGGGCAGCTGCATGGGCGTTTCCGTGATGTTCCCTTTGTGTAAAGTGTACACAGCCAGTTCGCCTTAGGAAAGCCTCCACGAAGGTATTCCTTCTCTTGGGGAGACAGCCCTCGAGGCTGCCGTAATCACATACTCAAGTCTACGGAAGTGACCGAAACTTCCTGTTAAATAGCGTGTAGCATTCATTATTTTAATTAACCAAATTATTTTTAGTTTGAACTTTCCTATCGAATTCTCAAAGTTTCAGTTGCTGCCCGAATTTAGCGCGAGTGAGATATTTATGCAAATCGCATATATCTGTTAGCAGTTAAAAGGCAGGAGTTAACGAAGGGAAAGACAGAGCCTTGGATTTATCGCCGTAAGGCTGTGCGCGCCAAGATTTCCTCCGTCTACTGAAAGTTCGCCTTCATAGGCATTTGCAATTACCAGTGTTTGCTAGTGAAATTCGCATAATTGCATTTCACTAAGAGTTAAGCTTCCCTCGCCGTCCTACTTAGAATTTAAGTTAGGGAACTTAATTTGTTAACACACTTTAGTTTCATATTATTTTAGTTCAGCCCAAGTAGTGGCTTATTCTCGATTTGAAGAGTTGTAAATATTTGAATTAAAGGGTCACTTTTAAACCCTCCTTCTGACTTTGTAGTTTCTGCAACACTAAAGGACATAGCCTAGATCTGCTCACTGTCCTCCACATAAGGTTTCACAGTTTATGCTCACGAAAAAGGTCAAGAGATTGAAGGAGAAACCTTATAAGCGGTTCTACCTCAGTTACATAAAACGCGATACTGAAAGCTCATTCTGGCAGGGAGTTGTAGGTGGAAAACAAGAAAGTAAAGGAAAGCGGTTCAAAAGTAAAAATAACTATTAGGAAATTAAAATAACACCTACAGATTTATTTAAGAAATCAAAATTATCTCTAGAGGCTAATTTGTTTTTAAATTAATACTGAGACTATTACTCTTTAACATTAAGATTTTTATCAGTTACGATTAATTTAAATATCTTGAAGAACTTTCTGAATAATAATACAAAACATTTAACTTAGCGCAGGCAGAGTTTTTAAATAGGTGCAAAAATAGTAGCTTTTTTGAATACAAACTGCACACTGCATTGGTGATATTTGCAATTAACAGAAATAAGGTTAGGAAGAAACGAAAAGTAACTTTAATTTTATTTTATTATGGGGGAAAGGGTATGAATTAAAAATCACTCTCTTTTTGCATACTTCTCAAAGCATTCAATACATATATTCCAAAAACGCATGGATTCCACAAGAAAAAAATCATGTCTGAATATCTGCACTTTACGTGCCCTTATTTTGTTCATCGCTCTTTCTTGTTATGGAGTGCCTCCATGAGGGTAGGCAGGCGAGTATTTCGTCAAAGTGGATACAGAAGTCAGTCACAAAGATCTAGCGTCGCACAGCTACTGACGGGACACGGCCTATCTCTACAAATTTAGACTCTCTATTCTGTGACTGTGAACGAGAAGATGATGTGGATCACTGGCACTTTCAACGTTCCAATGGCAACTTAAAAACCAGTGGATTGTGCCTGAGAAATGTGAGAAAACGAAATTAACGACTGAGAAATTAACACACCGAAAAACAGGACTGTATTGCAAAAATCAATGAACTATCAAATTACTGTTATCACCGTTTTTGCATTTAGCTTGCTGTAATTAACAAATCTGTGTAAATAATTTTTCATAAAAGAAATATAGCAGATATTAGCAACTGAACTTTGTAACAAAAAAAAAAACTGATATGGACACCACATGACTTCTTTATATGGCCTAACACATTTTTGGCTCCCTTCATTTAAACTTAGCTGGCTAAGGGGGTGGGTAAATACGAGGCTAAGGGGGTGGGTAAATATGATGCAGAAATAAGGTTGCCATCAATGCTGCAAATAGACAACATTGTTTATTCTCATAGCAATGTACATCGTTTGGAAAGAAGACACTTTGTTCTATTTTTCGACAGAATCGCCATCTTTTTATATGCATTTTTGCAGACGGCGTTATAATTTCTGTATCCCAATGTCGCAGAACTCCACCGCCAACCCGTTGGGAAAGCGCTTCATCTCTTCTTTGACTTCATCGTCGTTCCGGAAGCGTTCGCCACTGAAGCATTCTTATCAGCGGTAATCGCTAGGCGCGAAGGCCGGATTGTACTGTGGGTTAGGCATTACAATCCACCCAAAGTTTGTGAAAAAGTTCTGGGTTGGAAGGGAGACGTGAGGTCGGGCGTTGTCGTGAAGCAACGTTACACCGGCTGTCAGTCGTTCTCACCGGCAGTTCTGGATAGCTTGCCTGAGTTCTGTTAGTGTTGCACAATAACTGTCTGAGTTGATTAATGTCCCAGGTTTCATGAAATTGATCAGCAGAATCCCCTTATGATCCCAAAACACACTGGCCATGACTTTGCCAGCCAACTTCTTCGCTCGCAACTAGTGACCCTGAGTGACGCCATTGTTTGGACTTTTGTTTCGTTTCGGAGACGTATCGTTTCCCGTGACAGTGGAGTCCAACAATCCTTCCTTATTTTCTTGACACTGAAGAAGAAACTGGGGAGCACAGGCAAGGCGTTTTTTCTTGTGTTCTGCTGTCAACATACGCGGCACCCATTGAGCACAACACTTGTGATACCCCAATGTTTCAGTCAAAGCTCTTTCCACTCTACCCTAAGAACTTCCAGAAATTCGAACAGCAAGTTCACAGACGGCGATCCTCCTAATTTGAAGCACTTCGCATTGGATGATTTCAATAATCACCTCCGAAACTGCCGGTTTTCCACTCCGTTCTTCCTCGTAGACGTCTATCCGACCAGCAGTAAACTCCCTGCATCACTTTCGGACGTGTTGAACGAACATACACCTTTATCAACTGACGATGCATATCCACGGGTGAAGTCCCTTTGGTGTGCAAAAAGCGAATTAAGGAAAGAATCTCGGACTTGGGAGCAACAATGGGAGCCTCCACCTCGGACGGCTGTCGAGCCAAGACTGAGCGGCGTAGCGAAAGGCGGCCAAGCGGAATTGAGAGTGGGAGAACAGCCGGGCACAGCAGTGTTGCCGGCACGCCTCGCACGTTCCCGTGCGGCTAGAGCTCTTTGAAAACCTTATTTCTGGATCGACCTACGTATATAGACATATATAAAGAGAAAACGTTAATTGGAAACTTTTTAAATACTGCAGGTGGGGTGATTCTATCAAAATATAACTAACTTTTCGTACATTTCTCATAAAGCAAGAATTTCAATTATTGAAATGTTTACGATACTTTAAGGAGCTGAAAACAAAAGACTTTTGTACATCAAAATTCATGTTTTAAATTTCGTCGGCAGTAGATGGGGAAATGTGGAAAAACGTCTTCAGTCAGTAAATTCGTTCTCCAATAGTTTAGAAAATTTTGAATATAAAGATTCAAACATTTTCGCTCTTTTGAGCTCATTAAAAATCAAAATAATGCTTACATTCTTTAAATATTAATAAGCGAAACGCCAGAAACAAAAAATAGGAAGTTTTTTTTTGGTGTCATTTGCATTAAAATATTGAAATATTTGTATTTACCGAATGATACATATTATTAGACCTTGAATATGTAAATATCTTGAATAAAATTGGGTATATAATAATTTTTAACAGCAGTTTTTCTCCATCAATTTAATAAATCTATTTTTTTTTACTCTTATCTTTTTTTTTTTTTTTTTTTTTTTTTTTTTTTTTTTTGTCATTACAGGTTAGAAATTGTAAACTCTCAGGGCTGAACGATCTGGATTTGAGTCAAGAATACGTAAGAAACAAGATCGCAGAATACATGAACTATTTGATTCAAATTGGAGTCGCCGGATTCCGAGTGGACGCTGCGAAACATATGTGGCCGGACGATCTGTCTATTATATATAACAGATTGAACAACTTAAATGAAGCGTACTTCCCTGCCGGACGAAAACCTTTTATCTACCAAGAAGTCATCGACATGGGTGGAGAACCCATCAAATCTGAAGAATACGTCGAATTTGGTCGCGTTACAGAATTCAGATTTGGAAAGTATTTGGGTGCGTATTTTCGAATTTTATATTTCTTTCATTCCTATCACTGATAACTATGAATTCCAAACTGATGTTATTTAAGTTTTGTAATGACCCCCCATTCTGGGAACTTCAGAAAGCAACTGTACATTCAAAGGTAATGACAAATTATTACAAAAAAATGGGACACTTTTTCCCCAAATAACAGAAAATGCAGTAAAATGAAAGGAACTCTAGTGAAGGAGAGGCGAAGGAACGAAAAATAAAGCTGAACCCCGCTATAACGAACTTGAAAGAACCGAAAGTTTGGTCCGCTATATCCGGTCGTTCGCTGTATCCAATCTGATAAGAAAAAGCTGGATTATCTGAAAAAGTAGTGTAAAAATTTATTTATGAATTGCATGAAAAGAATTATTAACATTGTCGCGTCTCCCAAAAGTAGTTAATAATAACTCTAACTTAAACAAAAATCATATTGTAAGGTTTATTATGCGTTTTCTAACAGTTATTTGAAGTTTTGTATCTTTCCTATCTTATTCTAATTTCAGCTTACGATTTCCTGCCAGAATGTGAATTCAGAAACGCAGAGAATGTAAATGAGAATGAGTACTGTTTAGTCGTGACTTAACCGACTTCAACAGAGAGAGTCTGATTTCCTGACTAGCGCGCGTTTGCCTTCTGGCCACATCTCTCTTAGCTGTTACTACGCTCGGCCATATCTAGGCCCTTGCTAGGCTTCGCCGATTCAATTAATACTTAGGGGCCAACTAGTTAGATTCTGATAGCTTCGGCTATATTAAGAGCTTTAGTTAAGCTAGTAGTTCAAATTTAGTATTTAAGTTCAAGCCCGAGTGGTGGCTTTATTGTAAAGTTCCAAGTCGTAACTGATTGTAAATATACTGGATAATAAAGGGTTTTAAACCCTTCTCACGTCTCACCTGTTCTGTTCACACTTAAGCGATTCTTCGCTTGTAAAGTGTTCGTGGGGTTCTAAGTAAGAACTTAAGATTTAAAGAGTTGAACCCTACAATATTAGGAATCCAATGCCATTATTATTATGCGCAATTACTTAATTTCGTTTTTGCTGTTTTTTTGGTTTCACTACACATTCAGAATTTTACATGATGCAATTAAACCGATAAGGATGCAAAATTACGATTTCCTAAATGACGAATCACATATATGGTCTCAAGCACATAAGAAAAGTGTTTATTCACTGTTTCTCTTTCCACGAATAGCAAAAATTTAAAAACGTCCATCATAGCATGAACCCTGAACTACTGTCTGGTAGCTCAATGAAAGAACTTGAATAGGATTAAAGAACCAGTTCAAGTTCTTTGCCTAAAGAACGACTAATGTGTTTCCTGGTTCTCCAAAAATTGAGTGCTACATTTGCCTCCTACTTAGCTTTTGTTTATAACACAAAGAAATGCACGGGTGAATATAAAAGAACAGTAATATAAAAGCATTTTTCATTGCTTATGTCCCATTTCAAGCTTTCCCAGTTTTTAAAAATCATGCCATTTCCGCTTTTACATTCAAGGTCATCGTAAAATCCGAAAGCTTGCTAAATGGCCACATTGGAAAATCAGATGACTGCCGACGAAGGTTATAACAACTTTTTTATTTTAACTAAACTAAACAGAACATGCAGACACTACGTGCTCACAAACTAACTCCACTTGTGGCACTCAAAATAGTACGCTCAATCAGAATGAAGCAATTTGCAAGTACACAACCGGCTCTTATTTTAATATCGATTTTATCGGCTGCACACAGCAAAGCCGAGTCTAAAATATCACTAAAATATCACCAAAGTAAGTTGCTAGCCCAAGTAATTCCGCTAAAAATTCTACATGCAAACAAGCGACATAAATCTTGATTGCAGCCTAAACCTGTTCCTCGATGTAACCCTCTCTATCCTTCTTAATTTCAGCTTAAAATTTCCTACCAGAATTACGTTTTTAGAATCGAGGTTAATACAAATGAGTGAGAGGGGTATTTAAGTCGAAGTTCAGTAGAAAAGCACTAACTTCATTAGAAAAGCAGGATAGAGACTTTGCACCCGTCAAAGCGGGTTATAGACTTTGATTTTGTATTATGTATGTGCACTCAGAAACGCTATTCTCCGATTGTTCGAAAGAACGAACAGTCGCTTCACCGCCCACTTCTTTTACGGCAGCCCACTTCTTTTACGGAATGCTTAACGCTACGATATTCAGACCTCGCCGAGACTTCACAACAGATGGACGCTGCTCTCTTAGCACTTCAAGATTCGTCAATATATTGCTTATGATTGTTATACTGCCACAAAATTAGATCCAACGCAACATTGAAGATGCAACAGGGCTGCGTACAGTTATTCTAAATTTCTTGATTTCGATTTTTTCATTTAGGATTCCAAAAGGACAAAATAGAGTGGCAAAGAACTCCGGGTCGTACGCCACTTATATGAATATGACCTAAGCTTCGTTAAGAAAGCCAGAGATTCTGACTAGCGCGCGTTCGTCTTTTGGCTACACTCTCTCTAAGCTATTGCTACGCTCGGCCGTATCTCAGGCACTTGATAGCTTCGCTAGTTTAGTTGATATTTAGGAACCAACTACTTAGAATTTTGATAGATTTGGCTACATCTTTTTAGTTAAGCATTACTTAAGTTTTATTTCTTATTAGTTTGAGTTCAAGCCCAAGTGGAGGCTTTGCTGTACGGTCTGAGAAAGGAGCCGACTGTTCAGTTTTTGACAAATAAAGGGTAATTAACCCTTCTTGAGTTTTACGTATCTGTTTTTGAACTAAAGCGAATATTCGCACGAAGTTCCTACACACTTAGCTGTTGGATAAAGGGTCGGAACTTCCACAAACTGATCTCGTTTCATGCTGTCAATAATGATTTGCATCTTGGAAAATTCGACTGATTACCAATTAACAACTCGATAAATCCTCAGACACTATCTTCTCTTACATGGTGATACATGGCTTTGTTTACATTGTGATGATTCGATGAGTCTCCGTCATCATTTAACGGGTACAGTGTGACACACACAAAAAGAGATTTTTCTAAATCCAATAAAACCAAGAGTGATGGAAGAAAAACATTTTATTCACAACAACTGAAATTTTAAAATTTGGGAATTTAAGAAACATGAATGGAATTAAACATTTTTTTAAAAATTACGTGTTTAGATGGCGTCCTCCTGTACGAATGCATTCTTGAAATCTGCTGTTGAGATTCCTCATTGATCGCTGCAACATCTCAGTTGGGGTAATTGAAATTTCATTCACACAAGCTGCAGATAGTGCAACAAGTGAAGAAAAACGATTTCCAGTTGCGATTAGAATTCTGTCAACGAATGATGACAAACATAAACAATGACGATGAATTTCTAAGCAAGTTGTGGATGTCAGATGAGGCCCAGTTTCATCTCAAAGGTTACGTGAATAAGCAGAACTACCGTTACTGGGCAAATTATCGTTACAAATCCTATTGAAGTTCATGAGCGCCCTTTACACACTGGTGAGGTGACAGTATGGTGTGCTGTTTCATTACATGGGATCACTGGACCTTATTGTTTTAAAAAATGAACAGGGGATGAGAGTAACTGTCAGTGCAGATCGTTACGTGGGGATGTTACAATCTTTCGTTACACCTGAATTGAACAATTTTCCACACGTTCAAGAAACCAGGTTTCAACAGGAGCGAGCGACATCACACACTGCACGCCAATCAATGGAAGCTGTGCGAGAATTGCTCGGTAACTGTGTGACCTCAATATTCGATAATATTCCCTGGCCCCATAGACCGGCAGATTTATCCGTTTGTGATTCTTTCTTGTGGGGCTATCTCAAGCTTAAAGTGTCCACGACTCAACCAAGAACTCTGGATGAGCTAAAACAGAGAATTCAGGATGAAATTCGTACAGAAGGACGCCATCTAAAGGACGTAATTTTTAAAAAATTATAAAGTCCATCAATATTTCTTAAATGAAAAGTTTTAAGGTTTTAATTGCTATAAATAAAATGTTTTTCTTTCATCACACTTGGTCTCAAACATACATTTTTCCAAGATTTATATCGTGAACATATATGGAGCATAATGTAACAATTTTATGGCATTCAGAAGTCTGTGACGTTAAGTCCGGGCATTGTGAGCCTAACTAAAGGCTTCTAGTAGAGTATAAGGTATTTCTCATGCCTTTTTCACATGCCTTCGTGGTGTAGTGGTCAGCATGCTCGACGTGTATTCGAGGAGTCCGTGGTTCGAGTCCCGGCGAGGCCACTGCACATTTTTCATGTCTCCTGCTTCGAAATAAAATAATGACTCTACAAGTGGCGCCCGAACTAAGAAAGGTGGTGGATGATGACTCTCCACCACCGGGATTCGGCGATTGAGTCCTCTAATCCCCAGTCGCCCTTTAAAAGGGGGAGTATATAAGGTATTTATCCCGACTTCTTCGCGTGCCTTCGTGGTGTAGTAGTCAGCACGCTCCACGCGTATTCGAGAGGTCCGTCGTTCGAGTCACGGCGAGGGCATTGCACATTTTTCATGTTTCCTGCTTCGAAATAACCTAATGACTCTAAAAGAGTTAGTTCACGGTCTGACTAGAGGGATCCAAATTCTAAAGGAGATCTAAGTAGATGTTTCCAATTTACTGGAAAAACCTCTCTATATAACGCAGAAATAACTTACAGTTAGACGGATGCTTATTTAAATTTATTAAAGCCCACGGGCTATTTACGGCTGCACCACGGTTTAATAAAGCTGCAAATATGTTTTAATACTATTATTATTAATTCTGTAGCCTGTTGAACATTTTTAAGTGTTAAATGCTGCATTTATTTCAGTCATTTCTAGGTACAGCGCCATGTTATGGAATTGAATACCTACGTAGATTATTAATTGATTAAAAGGAAATGCATAACAGCGAATTGATGTTTTCTCTATACTATTTTTCCAGGTGACGTCATTCGAAAGAATTTCGATCAGCGATTAAAATACTTGCGCAATTTTGGTGAAGGATGGTCATTTGTGTCGGGATCGAATGCTTTGACTTTCGTCGATAATCATGACAATCAAAGGGGCCATGGAGCTGGAGGCTATGGAAGCATTCTCACTCACAAACTGCCAAGGATGTATAAAATGGCCGTGGCTTTTACGTTGGCCTGGCCTTACGGACTTCCAAGAGTAATGAGCAGCTACAGTTGGCCAGAGAACATCGTGAATGGAAAGGATACCAATGACTGGATTGGTCCACCGGCTGACAGCAATTATAACATTACGAGTGTCGTAAGAAATTCGGATCTTACTTGTGGAGGTGGATGGGTATGCGAACACAGGTTTGTGTGTTCTTTCTTTTAATATGTACACCTTACACACACACACACAAAAGGAACAGTTCTTCATTTCCTGTTCTACTGGACCGATCGACGAAATTTCATTTGCATTTTTCATGTCTTGAAAGCGCGATTTAAGATATATATTACATTCACATACAGTACTGCTCTAACATAAATATTTTGACAGAATTCCTGATATGAAGTACCAATTTTTCCATATTTGATTCTACGACTCAAATAATGTCTAAATATTAAATTTTATAAAATTTGGATAGAAACTTAGAGAAATTTAAAAATTTATTTTGGCGTACTTTTTTCAGTTTGCGCTAAGAATAATTGAAATACTTGGCGAAATTCTTTAGTAACTCATTTTCCTTTCCACGAGCAGAAAGAAAAAAGTACATCGTTCATTTTTTTCAAATAATTTTATAAAGTGCGTAAACCACATTTGGCGTTATTATCGCTTATAATAAACATGAAACATGGCAAATTTCAAAAGTCGCCAATGTCTTCACATCATATGTTGCTGCATATGTTTTTGGAAATTTTGGATAAAAAAAAATTAATTTTTTTGCAGGTATGCCTAGAAATTCATCTACTTCAAGGTCATGGTAAAGAATTTACAGATTATGATTAAAAAAATTTATAAAAATGACTAAAAGTACAAATTCAAAAATAAATCAGAAAATATCTGTGAATTTTATTCGAATTGAACCTAAATTTCGAACTGTAAAAGGAGGAATCGTGCAACTTTAATAAGAAAAAAAGAAATATTAAAAAATATATACCGAATTCAATTAACACTAAAAGCTAAAATTTTTAAGAGCTAATTTCTAAAAACTACTCTTGCGATTTTTACAAAACTTGTCACTATGCCATAATTTGATTCGTAGACTCCAAATATGGAAAATAATTGGTACCTCATTTTAGAAAAAGTCCGATTTTTTTGTCGAACTATCTATCTTAGAACAATGCGTTATATAAATCTAATACATATCCTAATTTGCACTTTGGAGACATGAAAAACGCAAGTTAAGTTTTGTCAGTCAGCCTAGTAGAGCAGAACATATAGAAATATATTTTTTTGTGTGCAAAGTGTACTTTGTTTTTTCAGCGTTAAGTGTGAAAACGTTGAAATTTTCAAAATACAGAGGCTGTTCGCACATTTTTTAGACGATGTATATTGCATTCACAATACTAAATTACATAATATTCTTGTGTTTTAAATGTTCTGTTTAACATCTTTTATTCTGAACTATCTTTCGACACCGCAATTTCCATGATAATAATGCCTTTCGAAGTGTCAGAAGAGGTATTCTATCTCATTCCTCCGGAACAGCTTTCCAGAGTCCTGTTAGGGTTTTCGGACAACGTTTGGATAATGCAGTTTTTAAAAGTCCGAAAGCACAAAAATCCATAGGTGACATATCGGGAGATTTAGTAGGGATACCAGTGAAGGGTATGGCCTTGATACCAATTTTTTTTCTACTTCTTTTAGGAAATTTACAGTGGATTTTGATGTGTGACTCCTAGCTTTGTCCCGATGGAGTCTCACAAATGGATGGCACTGTGGGTAAAGCGATGGTATTTCATTCAGAAAAATGGGCGATAAAATATGTTCCTGGTAGTATTTGGAGTTAATCTTGACATTTTTGTGCACTCTCTTTTATTTTTAACTTGCCATTATAATAAAAACCAGCAACAATCGTGAATCCCTTACAAAAACTTTCTTTCGATTCTTTCAACCATGTACTTAAATTTTTTTTCTCCCCATTTATGATAATAAATGGTTCTTTTTTGTTACAATCATTTAGATACACCCATGCTTCATCCATTGTGATCTTCGTCTATCGTGACAATTGTTTTCCATTTTTCTTCGAATAAGTGTTTCTCATATAGAATTCTGCAGCGTGTCCTGCGTCGAGCGATATGCTTTGGAAGAAGACGATGCACATTGCGTTTTTTTCGCTATCTTAAGATTTAAATCAACGTTTATCATTTTGTTTACAGTGGACACCGAGCATTTTAATGATTTTGCAACTGTCCTTCGACTAGGGGGATTTTCTTTTAACATTAAACAACGTACCTTTGCAATAGTCGAAGATGTCCGTTTTTTCCTTCGATACTTGTATGGAATTTTTGTCCCACTTGAGGCTCCAATTTGACGTTTTTTTCCTTTCTTGTTGATGATATTACCTGTCGGCGCTTTAGATATAACAAAACCATGACTCTCACATTGTTTTTGGGTAACGGAGTACACATATTTCTCTTCGGAAAGAGCGTCAATGTAGCCTTCGAACCACTGCTTTGTTAAATTCGCCATTTTGAATAAAAACAAAACTTTCAAGCCACAGACAATACTTTTGACTTTTAAAAACATAGTGCAATTGCAATAACTTCTTTTGCAGCAAACGATTTTTTATTACCGCTTACCAAAATCGTCTAAAAAATGTGCGAACAGCCTCTGTAGAACCCGTCTCTTAGGATTTCTTACACACCATGATTTGCATTGACACACTTTGTACCGTCTGCAGATAGTTGTAAATCAACAAAACGGTGTATAGTATTCCAAGTCTGTTAAATTTGTTTGAAACACAATAAATGCCTAAGAGATAAAAGCAAATAGTTTGTCTTACTGAAAATTTCTCCTACTTGATTTATTCCAAGATACAAAGTTCATCATTTATCTTATAGACATATCTTCGCTGTTTAATCTTATAAGCAGATTTTTCTTTGCAGATTTCTGTCTTCAATAATAAGAAAAACAAGTTTGATTTGAACGTTTAAGTAGATATAAGTGCTTTGACGTGTTGCAAGCTTATATGAGTTTCATTGAATTACATCTTATTTTTCTCTCTATCGTTATCATTCCATCAGCAATGTAGAAATGTTTTCCAGATAAATAACTTTAGCTAGAATAATTGAAAGAATGTGGGATTTCCCACTTTATTTTTGTTTTGATTGAAAAATTTAAATAGTAGTTAAATGTCTTCAGTAGATCAAATTGCAGATGTTGCAACGAGTGCTCTGATGGAGAGATAAAAAATCAAGTGAGGAGATGAAAGAGTAAGAGCTGTAGTCAGATGAAACACCCTACCTTGTTTTTGTACATGTATATACAAAGAAGAATTTAGTTTTAAACTTGCAATGTTTCTAACTATTTTGTCTAGGCTTAAATTAGTAGAAACCTTCTTGAACAATGTAGCGACTTAACGCTCAGTCCAAATGTGTAAATGAAAAGTCCAGAGAAGGATTAAACTCACCCTTTTTTTATCTCAAACTAAGACCACAGACGGCCCCTTTCTCGGACTTATAGAAAAGCCTTCACTTTAACTCATGGTAAGAAAATAAGAAACTACTCGAATGCTAAACTAAACTGAACTTAGCCGAAACTGTACAAAATTATCTAACATAGTTGGCCCTTAATTAAATTAACCGCCGAATATCAGCAAGCACGTTGTCAGGACTGAGTGTTCGGTGCATATTCTCGGCGAACATCTTCGAGAAAACTTTAAGTCCTGATCTTGAACAGAGAGCTGAATGCAGCTACGTTCTGTGGTAGAAAACTGTGGTTAAGTGGTAGAAGAATTGCACTTCAGAAGGATTTAAAATCCTCTTTTATTAAACCATAATTATATACAGCCACTTCCCAACTCGGGAGGGATACAGAAAATAATGAACCCACTTGGGTCTAAACTGAACAATCAAATAATTTAAACTAAAGCTAATTAGAAATTAAATTGTCGTTGCTCACAGAGCTATAAACGCGACGTTGGCCTCTATGCTAAATGGTGCGTAGCAAGATTTAACTAATACTAACGCACTTAGAATTACTTCAATAAGTAATAGCGTAACAGCGCTACGGCTTAGAATTTAAATACTAGCTAGTCAGGCGAACGTCGAACAGAGTAGCTGTTGTCTGAGACTAAAAGCTCTTTCACAATGAGAGGTTTCTACCTACCGTTTAAATAGAAACTTGGCTCCACTTCAAATTAGCATAAAGCTGAAACGCGCGCTTATTCTAATGGGAAGTTGAAATAAGAACAGATAGAAAAAGGCAAATTAAAATAAAACTTTGTTAGTTTAAACTAAAACCTTACAACGTTAAATACGGCCGAACGTAGTTAGCTTTAAACAAAGAAGTAGCCTAACGGCACCCAAGCGCCACTAAGGTCCCGTAAGCTATTCTGATGAAGTAAGCGAAACCTTTCTTTAAATACTCTTTCTACCTCATATACATACACTGCGATACTAAAAACTTATTTTGATAAGGAACAGTAGGTGGGAAACGACAATAGACAGTAAAGTATGTTTAAAAATTAAAATAACTGTTAGAAACTTAAAAAATAACCTCTACAAACTAACTAGTTTTTGATCAGTTACTTATCTTTTCTATCTTCCTTCGTTCCTACTTCCTGCCAGAATGATATTTCAGTTTCGCGTGTTATGCAAAGTAAGTAGAAAAATACTATTAAAGCTGGTGTCTGTGTTACTTCAGACAGACCAAGTTCTGCCGTTCGGTCACGTTGTTTCGCTGAAATTCAAGTTTGCTATTTTACGGCCATGCATATTAATTGCCGGTTTGTGTACGTCGGTGGTAGGGCTAAGAGCCAACTCACGTTAATTAGCTCTGTTCAGGCTTCGGCTGATTATTTAACTTAGTTTTACTTTTATACTTCAATTCTGAGTTACAACCAAAAGTATTGGCTAAGTTTGCACCGGGAGTGCCGTCTTAAATTATTTTTTGAGTTCAATAAAAGGGTCTTTTCTCCCTTCTTACGCCTGGCCATTGATGCAATTTGAACTTAGCGAGAAGTCGCTTCACAGTTCAAGCAAAGGTCTACCCAACACAGTAAATTTAATTTAGCTACAATCTTACATGTAAAATAAATTCGTACTGAAAATTAATCAACTGAACTTGTAAAATTAAATGAATGAGATGTGCTATTTTGTTAATATTAAGCACATTTTTGTTAGTTGTATCTTGGGAGGAGAAAGATTAACCTGATCTTTCGAATTCTATTACACGCTCCTCATCTTCGACTGAGCTTGGCTCTAAAACTACATATGCTCAGTTAGTATACTTAAGAAAATATAACTAGCGTCAAGGTATTGCGGCATAGCAGTTAGTAACTGTGTGATCCAATCTTTCTGAAGTCCATGAAAATGTTGAATATCCGCATTCATCTTAATGTTTTTAATTAGCAGCAGGGATAAGAATGGATGCTGCGCTTGTAGCAGTATCATGGTTTATATTTTACGTTAACCCTTTGAAAGCCCAAACGCCTGAGACTGGTATTCCTTCAAACGACCACAACCGCTCGAAACGGCCGAGATTGCGCTGTTGTTTTCTTTCCTTCCCCTATGGTATGCAGCAACAGGTGCTGTTTCCCCAAATGCATTGTATCAGTTTATTGCAGACAGCTTGTCCTAAGAGGCTAATGAAAGCTTCTTTGTTGGGAGGTAGAAAGGATGTCATTTGAAATCTTCACACTTCTTTGTGCGAGTGTATGGGGGAGGAAACGGACGGGACGGGGTGGGCGTTTCGGTATTTTAAGCATACAGATTAGGGAAGGCTTTGGTTTTCTAACGGTTAATAGCGTCTTGTTTAGAATATAGTCTTGCTTAGACACTATTGGCGATGCACCATGAGACTGGCGATAATGACATGTTGTTCCGTTGAATTTTGTCTTGTTTTTATCGCGCGCTGCCGAAGTAAGTCTCAGTTATAATAATAGTTCAGTCATTTTCAATACCTAAAGTTATTATTAGGAATATTGATTTTTTATGTTTGGAATGTCTGAAGACCTATTCATTCGAATGAAATTTACAGACGCATATTATTAAACGCCCTCCTTCCAAATTCGCCGATGTTCCTAGCATGCTCAATCCTTCATTTGAGCAAGATTGGGCAATGAAATACATTTTTTTTAAATGATTGAAAAATTCTATTAATTTTGCTTCTCAATTTTTATTTTTCCGAATTCCATAATTACTTGTCCAAAAACACTTTTGTAGTCACTATTTATGAGGTTGGAAAGGAAGTAACTCAGTTTTTTGCATACAAAAATAAACTTTATTCTGTCAAATATCTACCATCCTGTTCGATGACCTTTTATCCTCTTTCTGATAACGTCAAGCTACGGCGCTCATAAAGCTCCTGGTCTTTATTAGGATAAAGCTGAAGTAAATGCTATTTGAGGTCATCGTTATTATTGAACTTTTTACCGTTTAAGAAGTTTTGTAAACTTTGAAATAAATGATAATCTGACAATGCAAGGTCGGGGGTATAGGGGGAATGTGACACGATTTCCCAACCAAGCTCCCGTAATTTCGCACGTGTTGGTGAAGATGCGTGAGACCTCGCATTGTCGTGTTGTAACACGGTTCCTGTCGAATTCTGGCCTTTTGAGTTGATCGTTTGGTTGCTTGGAAGTATCTCAAAATACACAACACTTTCGCAATTTCACCAAATTGACAGTGACTTCCTTCTGGTGGAATTTAGCTCTCGATATGATTCGTCCTGATTCATCATGTTTGTTTTCGATTAATGTTATAAGATTCTAGCTAAATTGGTTGTCCTTGGCAGCTAGAATGCTTGAGAAGTGTGCAACGAGTAATCGCTTACTTTTAAGGCTTTAATAACAAGTCCAAAAAGGGTTAAATTACCCTTTTATTCGACTCAGGAATATTTACAGTTGGCCTCTCTTGGGCTTACAGGGAGCCTCCACTTGAGCTTTAACTTAAGATAGAAAATAAGAAACTAATCTAATGCTAACTAAACTAAAACCTAGCCGAAGCTGCACAAAAATAACTAATAGAGTTAGCCCTTATTTAGAGTTCACGGTCGAATACTAGCAGGCGCGTCACAATACGGACCAACGTGGTTAGATTTGGCTTAAAGTAACGCCGTGGCCAGTAGGCAGAACACTCTGTTCTAAGCTCTTCTACTGAAGTGACGGATACTTCAACTTAAATACTTGTTCCACCTCATTTACATAAAACGCGATCCTGAAAACTCATTCTAGCAGGGATTTGCAAGTAGGAAAATGAGACATTAAAGGAAAGTTTAGTCAAAAAATAAAAATCTGAAAGCTTTCAGATTTTATGTTACGTCCTAAGGGGCGTTTTTTTAAAGTTTTCTGCGCTGCTTTTATTTATTAAATACCATGTTATTCGCACTTAAACCAAAAAATTCAACTCCATCTTTAGAATTTCAAAACAGTCTCGCGCGCTGGAGATAAAAATGTTTTTATTTTTCAGTACAGTGCTGCCATTGCTCGCTTTGATCGTTGAGTTTGTTGATCAAAAATTCGTTAAAGTTTTACAAAATATGAAACAGATAATAAAACAAATTCCAAATTAGGGCTTCCGGATGCCCATATTGGAGTAGAGGATTACGTTATTCAAAATTAGATGGCTCTAGATACTGTTTTTCATCACAGTGCCAGAAATATACATACAATCATGCAGATTCTTTATTATTGAATTTCTTTATATATAATGCAGGGCTCTAATATTGGGTGGCAACAATTTGAAAAGTGAAACGCCGTTTATAGTGAATCAACGCAAAATGAGATAACGAAATTAATAACCATTGTGAACAAATTGCCCCTTTGAGCTAAAAATAAAAATAAGTGTTAGGAATTTTAAATAAACCCCTACAATGCTATTATAGAAGTGGTATTTTTCATGAGTAGTGATAATTCGTTTCAAGAAAGAAAGGTTCGATTGCATTCCGTTTGAAGTGCGTATCGCAAATATTGAGTTGTTGTGTTAAGTGAATTTCTTTCAATTCATGCCGAATCTAAACATCGAGCTTCTTAATGAATCCAAAACATCTTATATCATTTTCAATTGTTGTATGTGATACATTTAACATTTTCACTATCTCTGGCACAGTTATATGATAATTCGATTCAATTGTGGCTTTCATTTTGTCATCATCACGTTGATCATCTGCAAGTGAAACATCATCTCCAAAAAGAAAAATTTTTAAACCAGTTCTGACACATACGTTCTGTTAAGCAATCAACACCATAAACTTATATCGTTTTGTGAGCCTCGGCCGCTTTCTTGCCTTTGTGAAAGTAAAAAAGTAAAACGCGTCGAAAATGTTTATTTTGGCAGCGCATGTTCAAACTGATCTTAAACTAACAGTTATAAACAAAAATACAGGGAATTTGTTTCTAAAGCAACCTAAAAGGGTGAGAGGCCAAATCTCAATATATATATATACAGGGTGTCCCGAAACGACCGCATAAACTCTGCACAGCTAGATTCCTCATTGGGAATACATAAAAACTGCCCAAAGAAGCGTTCCTGTTCGATTCATAGTTTACGAGAAAAATACGAAAAACAAAGTATGACGTCACTGCCGGTGCAAGACAAAACACTTTATTGAACATATCAACAGCAGTATATGCGCAATTTAAAGCAGATGTTCAAAGTGTCCCCCGTGCATGTCGAGGCAGGCTTGAGCCCGTCGTGGAATGGCTGTCATCACATGATGCAGCATCGCGGGGTCCACCGAAGTACAAGCAGCATGCAGACGAGCAACTAAGTCCATTGGTGTTGTCACTACGTCTCGATATATCGGTTTCAGATATGCGCGGCGAACGTTTTAAACATTATTGTCTGGAAAGAGATGCCAATACTGTTGTTGATACGTTCAATAAAGTATTTTTTTTCTTGCACCGGCAGTGACATCCTACTTTGTTTTTCGTATTTTTCTCGTAAACTAGAGGATAGGAACGCTTCTTTGGGCAGTTTTTATGCATTTCCAACGAGGAATCTAGCTGTGCAGAGTTTATGCGGTCATTTTGGGACACCCTGTATATAAGATTGGGAGAAAAACAACATAACGCTGTCTATTTGTACAAATCGAAATTACTTTCTGATCAACCCAATATTTCTTCCAAAAGTTGATCCATGTTTATTGCGGCAGTTTCATGAATGTTTTCACTTCAAGCTTCATTTTCGAACCACGTTGATTCATTATTGTTTATCCAAGTAACATGAAAACTGTTTTCTCGTAGCTCAATCTAAAACATCTGTCGCCATTTTGGAGGAAATATCAAAGAACATTTAAAAGACATACAAAATATTTAAAACTGCAATATTGAGTTTACAGAGAGGGTATTTCAATGGCTAAATAGCCGCTATACCCGAGGGTGCACTGTTTTTACTTTTTGTACATTCGGCTTTTTAAAATTTAACCAAATAACTGGAACAAAATAAAAATTGGCCGGAACGCAAGGACCCTATCGTGAAACTGAGACAGTTCCGGTCGGAGCGAGATATCTGGCAAACTTAATTATAATTGAAAATTTACAGAATTCCTTTCTATTATAGAATTTAATTGTAGTTTCAAGGTCGAATGGGGTGTTCAAAATTAAAAAAATAAAATCAAACGCTAATAAGCACTTTTTGCTTCCTTGTACGAAGCCAAGAAAGTATTGTAATTGCGAGAAATTTCGGATATTATATTTCAGAGAAAATATTCCTTTTGAACATTTTTTTTGCGTAACTTCTGTACGTATGCACATAAAAAGGACTCTTTTCCCCAAAACGGGTTGTCAAATGGATTTAAAATGGATTTTTTTTCGTGACGTCGCTATTTGCGCACGCACGCATGCATCTCTCATCAGTCAAAAACGAATAGCCGTAGAACTTTGGAATTATGAATATGGGACTACTCTAACATCTAGTTGCGCACCTCTCTTTTTTATCGTAATCGGCAGTACCAAATATATATATAGATCTACACCGAACCTCTTGCCCGGCTTAAAAGTCCTTGCCGGCTTTTTGGTAGTTTTGGCCGTCATGTTATTTTCGAGAGAAAGGATCATTAAGCCATAAGTCTCACTTGGCTCATTGTTAAGCGAAGATACCTATTAATCAGCTTCAACTTTGAAAAGCTTCTCACGGAAGAAGCTGTCAAAAAAACCGTATCTACCATTCGGGTAGACGCATCATGACAAAAGGGGTGAGAAACTCCTCGTATCTTATAAAATTATACCATCATAATATAAACTTTTAAACATGGTTCATTTTTAAGTAATCATCCTGCCAGAATACATAATCCCTATTTTATACTCCTGTCTATATAGCTATATAGCTACATATACTTAAAAACTTAAGGTCCTTCTGAGGACCCTCCCTGACCAGAGGCCCAGCAATGTCCGCGCGCCATATTGGTACGCCACTTATGGCCTTCCAGAACTTTACCGTGATTGGAATTTTTCGATTTAAAGTCTTCTTGAAAATACACTGGTGTGCAAAACTTAAGCAACAATGTAAAAATTTAGCAGATAGCCATGAAATTGCAGAAAAGAAGGTCTGGAGATCAGTATAATGTACACGTAAGTCAGTAGAAACGTCATACGTATGCAAATATCAGGAACGAAACGTCAGAGGCGACGTGAGGGTACACAAAACGCGTGATGTCGGCGCGCGCAGCTCAACAGTAGAATAAAAGGAAGAACGGAGATGCAATTCAACATATTCGCTGCAAGTGCCAGTGAGTCAGTTCGTGAAACATGGCTAGCAGAAATCACCTGGACGACTTCACACGTGGAAGAATGATCAGAAAGCTAGAGGAGGGGCGTACTGTGACCAGCATAGCTGCAGAGTTCGGATGTTAGAAAGGTTGGTGATGGCCGCCCGAGGACGACATCTGCAGGGGATGACCGATATATCGTCCTGCAGGCGAAAAGAGACCGACAGAAGTCAGCAAGCGCCACTGCTCAGCTACTCTGTACAGCAACGTGGCCAGACGCCTTCACAGAGGGGGCCTATTTGCTCGCCGTCCTGAACGCTGCCTCCCGTTGAAAGTTGGCCACCGTTTACGGTGCTGCAGAGAGCACAAAAACTGGACAACTGATCAATGGAGTCGTGTCCTCTTTACGGATGAGAGTCGGTTCAGTACCAGAAGCGATTCTCAACGCGTTTTGATTTGGAGAGAAGTCGGGACCCGGTTTTATCCCAGTAACATCAAGAAAAGACACCGTAACGGTGGTCTTGGAGTTCTTGTCTGGAGAAGCATTATGCTGAACGGGCGAACTGAGCTCCACGTTTTCGACAGAGGGTCTGTAATCGGGGATCGCTATTGTGAGGAGGTACTCCTTCCCCATGTGCGTCTGTTCCGAGATGCCATAGGCCCAGACTTAATTTTTATGGATGACAATGTAGGGCCACATCGGACTCTTGCTGTTGAAGAGCTACTGGAAAGTGAAGATATCACTCGACTGGATTGGCCAGCTTACTCTCCAGATTTAAATCCCATCGAACACGTGTGGGATGCTTTGGGGAGACGCATTGTAGCACGCTTACATCCTCCGGAGATCACCCAATAACTCAAATAGATGCTGATTGAGGAATGGGCACTCCTACCGCAAGAAATGTTGCACCAGCTAGTTCTGAGTATGCGGAGACGGTGGGAAGCAACCATTGCAGTGAGGGGAGGGCATATCCCATATTAAGGAACATCTGCTTGTTGTTCTTCCTCTTGGATAGACAATCATGAGCCACGATACTATGCGTTCAATAAAGCTTGTTTTTGTTTGATTCCCTACCGTATGCATTGTATTCCTATTTCAGCTCCGATGCTTTCGTCATCCTTTACGTACATAATACTCTCCTTCATTTCTGCATTTCATGTCTCTCAGTTGATTTCTTGTGGAGTTATGGCAAAAAACCCTGTTGTTACTTAAGTTTTGCACACCAGTGTAATATAACGTGAATAACAGTTGTTCAAAGTCAATAAGAGTTGAAAGCTGTCTGCATTCTCGGCCAGATCTTTTGAAATTTGCACTGCTTCCTGGCTCCTTTTTAGACTTCCATAATTTCGAGATAAAAAAGGATGATCGTAAGTAAAATACATTTCTTTTCTTATTTTGTATTTGTCAGAAATGATACATGCGTTTCCACGTTAAAGTAATATATTTTTTGCTAAATTCTTGATTTTATTTTCATCAGATAAGTTTTAGATGTCATAATAAACTTTAGAACACAGTTTTCTAAAATTTACGTAAAGCATACAAAAATGTTTGAATAATAGACATTTATACATTATTTTGTTGGGCCATAACTTATTTTCTGTTGTTTTCTTAAAGGTGGCGCCAGATCTACAACATGGTAAAATTTCGAAATGTAGTTGGTTTCGAAACCGTCCAAAACTGGTGGGATAATGACTATCATCAGATTGCCTTCAGCCGGGGCAGCAAAGGTTTCTTGGCCATAAACAACGAAAACCATGCACTGGATCAAAATTTGCAAACCGGGTTGCCAGAAGGAACCTACTGCGATGTCATTTCTGGCAACAGAGATGGAGGACAATGTACTGGGCGTAGTGTGCAAGTGGATAGCTCCGGGCATGCGCAGATTTATATCGACCATTCTTGGGAAGATCCAATGATTGCATTACACGTTGAGGTACGTTAGACTGAATGGTTTCAATTTTTGTATAAGCTGCATGTATACATATAAAGAAAAGTGTACGTTTGTTTAGAATTCATACAAATCTATTATTCCGAGCTTGATGAAATCTGACGCACGTTCTTTATATATGTAAAATAAAAAATATGTAAATATTAATTATAATTTAAATAAGCCCCGTCTTAGTTGTCTCTTCAGAACAATGTAGAGATTATTAGACTAGCATAGAACGTTTAAAGCAGAATTCAAGTGCATCTTCAATCAAAATTTCGCAAATAGTTCGAAAATGGGATTTCGAGATTCCTCCATCCTTCTAAATGCAGCCTCTTCACTCTGCGTAAATCTCGGATAAAGCCGGGTACTTCAGTTAGTTGTATTTAAATACAAGGATCGATCTATAAAACAGGAGAATCAGGGTAAACTTTCTTTACCCCATTTTTCTCACCCAGAATATGGAACGCAGGTTTCCAGTTAGTTACCCTCATATAAATTTCAGAAAGCAATCTAGTAATTCAGTACTTTTTCATTTAAATTGGTTTAAATAAAACGTAGATTTCCCCTTTCTGCAAAGTTTGTTTTCGTGGATTCAGTTTATAATGTCTATGAATGTTTTAAATGAGATTTTTTTTTCTTTCCTCATGAAAAAATTAGAAAAATAAATCTAAAAAATTTGTTACCGATTACAAATCTTCATTAATGAAATTTCGAATATAGCACCGAATTTATGCAATTCTTATCGATTTAATAATGAATTTTATGAACGAAATGTAAATTTGTAAAATTAGATTTCTTCCGAGCGTGAAGAAATTTTTTTCTTCTGACGCTTTTCTAACAAGAGAGATAAGACCTTGACATAAATGCTTGAGAAAAATACAAGTGAATGATATCGTGTGCTGATAAGAGTGATATAAATAGCTTAATTTTGAAGGAAATCATGAAAACTAAAATACGAAATTTAAAAATTTCATTCTTTCTTTTAACATTATCTTTTAAAACTTAGGTTCTGAAAACTAATTAATTAAATTACTAATTAAAAACGAAACAAAAATTGAAAATAGAAAATATTGATTTATTAGATTATTATAAATTATCAAGTGAATAATGAGATTGTACATAATATAAAAATGAATATTTTTTTTTCTTATAATTATAAATAATAATCATTAAAATGAATGACTAGTGAAATAAATTAAACTAAATAAATGGAAAATAAAATAAAATTTTACGTATTTAAATAATATAGAAAAATTTGGGGGTCCCTTCCTGACGGTGGAGGTCCTAGGTACTACATTTTCTTGCATAAATCAGATCCTGATAAAATTATTAATAAACGAAATAAAGAAATTTATGTATCTTTACATGATAAGCAACTAGTCTTTACTAATTTAAATTTCTGAAATTATGATAGGTGTACTTATCTGCCTTATATTTCTTGGACTACTTGCCAAGTAATTATTCTGAGATTATCGTAGATTTGTATTAACAGTCTGCTCAATGCTTCTACATTTCAAATTTTCGAAATTTAGCAAATTAGAGGACTCCGAATAAATTCCAGTGACATTCATATGCTGAAAATTTGATTGATGCAACATAATCTAACACAGCACACTGTATTTGAAAACTAAATTAGTATTGCGTCTTTAAATGAACAGAAACAATTAAGAATGACATAAATTCTGATAGATACGCATCTCCACTAATTGGTCTCATTTTCAGAAGTGGCTCCATCTGTTGCTACTCGTAGAAACTAAAATGAAAGGCCTAAGAAATTAATCATGTTTAAAAGAATTATTATATATACTAATTTAAGAAATAATATTTATTTTATAATAATTAACAGTTCTTTTTAGTTTCGGTTTTATTATTTGCATTCTTCCCATGTTGTGTTGGAAAGTAATTACTGAATTCAGTATCAGGTAATAGCTGCATCCTAAATTGTTCCAAACTTTGTATAACTCTTGTTATTTGGAGTTTCTTGTTTTATGTTGATATCAAATATCTTCATTCAATCCATACTTTTTAAATGAATTTTATTTTTACCTTTCCTGAAGACGTAACTAAGAGTTACTTCCCTTTTTAAAAATTTATTAAATTTTTGGTTCCTTTTATTTACAACTAAGAATTAATTACTATGATTTATGTTAAGTACATATATTTTGCTTTGGTCGTCGTGAATTTAAATATATGAATTTCAAAACATTTTCAATTGCGTGCTGCTGCTGTGGCACTGACTACAGCAGCGACAGCAAACATTTTATATCCTAATCTGAAATCCATCTCTCAGTAACAGAACTAACTACAAGCAGTCTTAATCATTGCCGATCCTAGACGTCGGTCGTTCACGTGCAAAACTGCAAATGCAAATTGTCCGCCATTTTTACAGAAATATAATATGTTTGTTAATTATTTCGCTGCGCTTGAATTTGGCCGCCCACGTGCTGTGCCAACACCTCCTAGCAGAAGAAAGCCGGGACACTGAAGCGAGAGGAAGCTCTGACGTCACAG
>KK116549.1:278192-289277 GCA_000611955.2 Stegodyphus mimosarum | reverse complement strand
ACTACGACTCAAACAGTTGTTAAGCATCGGGTAGATGCGCGAGAGCCCCTTTTTTCGTTAATAGCCCACAAAGGCTTCGGTTCAGAGATATAATAATCGTTCTCGAAGTCGTAACAGGAAACCTCGCGGACGCAGTCCTTCATGGAATAACTCACAGCATCGTAATAAGGGTTATTGTTTCTATCATAACAGATTCGGGGACAAGGCAATAAAATGTAAATCTCCTTGTGCGTACAAACAGCCGGAAAACTAGAATGGCGTTCGCCCTCTGGCCACGTTTGCGATCGCCTTATTAATCGCATCCTCTTGGCCGACCCCAAATCCAAATTGCAATTTCTTATTGATACTGGTGCCGACATTTCAGTCCTCCCTCGACGATACGCACCTCACTCGGAAAAGTCAGACAAGTTACTTTTATACACCGCAAATGGTAGTCAAATTTCTACCTTTGGTAACAAACGTCTTACTCTTTATTGCAATTTCTTATTGATACTGGTGCCGACATTTCAGTCCTCCCTCGACGATACGCACCTCACTCGGAAAAGTCAGACAAGTTACTTTTATACACCGCAAATGGTAGTCAAATTTCTACCTTTGGTAACAAACGTCTTACTCTTGATTTTCGGTTAAGACGACTTTTCACTTGGGATTTTGTAGTGGCTGATGTGAAGCAACCAATCATTGGAATTGATTTTTTAAAGCACTTTACTTTGCTAATTGATGCTCGGAACCATTGCCTAGTCGACAAAAAGACTCAATTGACTTCTCGTGGTACAACGTTTCATCATACTGAAATGCCATCTAAATTATCTATCCTTCTTCATGACTCCACATTCTCTCAGATTCTTTCTCAATACCCTCAGCTCACTAATCCTTCACGACCTAGTCAAGACACTCAATTTCCTGTAGTTTATCATTTTATCCAGACTAAAGGACCGCCAGTGTTTGCGAAGCCACGACGTGTCTCCGCTGATATGCTTCAGGCTGCCCGACAAGAATTCGAATTCCTCATGTCTCAAGGGGTTATCCGACCATCCAAAAGCCCATGGGCCAGCCCTCTGCATATGGTCAAAAAGGCCAATGGTGAATGACGCCCTTGTGGTGATTACCGTCGCCTCAATTCAATAACTGCTCCCGACCGCTACCCGGTACCTCATATCCAGGATTGTACACAATTTTTTATGGCAAAAATATCTTTTCCACTCTTGACCTTACCAGCGCTTATCATCAAATTCCAGTGCATCCTGAAGACATTGAAAAAACGGTAATAACTTCTTCTTTTGGCCTCTTCGAATTTGTCCGTATGCCTTTTGGCTTACGCAACGCTGGGAAAACCTTTCAGCAAGTCTAAGACCACCATTCACCATAAGATAAGAAATTCATAAGATATATTCATAATATTCATAAGATTCACCAAGTCTTGTCAGGTTTAGACAGTTATGTAGCCTATTTGGATGACATAATAGTCGCCTCCAAAGATGAGGTAGAACACGCTAGACATTTGCATGAAGTTTTCTCTCGTTTACGTGACCACGGCTTAAAATTAAACCCTGCCAAATGCGTGCGTGGCCAGACTACCGTCTCATTCTTAGGTTGCCTAATAACTCCCTCTGGTGTTCAGCCCTCACCGGAAAAAGCTAAAGTTATTGCAGATTTCCCCAAGCCGGAAACTGAAGCCCAACTCCGACGTTTTCTTGCAATGTTAAACTTTTATAGGAGATTCCTTAAAAAAGCTGCAAATACTCAAGCTCCTTTACATGAGCTCCTCAAAGACTCAAAGAAAAACGACAAGCGCCCAGTCCCTTGGACTGAGACGACTTCTGTCCTGTTCGAAAAATGCAAAACTGATCTCGCGCAAGCCACAACTCTCGGTTTCCACACACCTGGTCAGAAACTGTCCCTGATGGTCGATGCATCTGACATCTCTATCGGGGCAGCTTTAAATGGTTTCAGCGACAAAGGTGACCAACCACTCGCATTTTTTTCACGGAAGTTTTCCCCGGTAGAGCAGCCGTACAGCACGTATGACCGCGAGCTACTTGCTATATATTCTGCTGTCAAATATTTTCGGCATATTTTAGAAGGTCAAAAATTCACAATTTTTACAGACCACCGTCCATTAACTTTTGCCTTCACCAAAATATCAGACTGTAGTTCACCCAGACAATTACGTCAACTCAACTACATAGCTCAGTTCTCGACAGACATACAACATGTCGCTGGGACAATTAATGTCGTAGCAGATACGTTGTCTGGCATCCAAGGCATTAATGTCGAAGATCCTGTTGATTTTACAGCCATTGCAGTCGGCCATACTCTAGATGAAGAACTCCAGTCTCTGCTCAATGACCCTAAATGTTCACTGAAGCTGCAACCGCTGAAACTCACCCCTGATTTACAAATATTATGTGACACTGGTGATAAGCGGATTAGACCTTATGTTACGCCTAAATTTCGTAAACAGATCTTCAACTCGTTGCACAACCTCTCACACCCAGGTGTCCGTGCTACTAAAAAAATTATTCTCGCACGTTTCCTTGGCCATCAATCTCCAAGGATGTTACTTTGTGGTGCTGTGCTTGTATTCCGTGCCAGCGATCCAAGATCTCTCGCCATACTAAGAGTCTACTTCAGACTTTCCCGACCACGACAAAACGATTCGACCACGTCCACATCGACTTAGTTGGCCCTCTTCCGCCTTTAAATGGTTCAAGCTATCTGCTTACTTGCATCGACTGGTTTACACGTTGGCCAGAAGCCGTTCCTTTGCCTGACATTTCTGCAGAGACGGTTGCCCGTACATTTATCGAATGCTGGATTTCCCGTTTCGGGGTACCATTCATCATCACAACGGACCAAGGCCGGCAATTCGAATCAGCGCTTCTCCTTTCGCTGACATCTCTGCTTGGGACAAAGCGCACTCGCTCGTCTCCATATCATCCTGCCAGCAACGGTATTGTCGAGCGCCTCCACCGCTGTCTTAAGCAGTCTCTCAAATGTCACAACAATCCTCGTTGGACGCAATCTTTGCCTCTAGTTCTTCTCGGGCTAAGATCTGCCTTCAAATCCGATCTTCAGTGCACGGCAGTAGAACTGGTCTATGGCTCCTCTCTTACACTTCCATCCGAATTCTTAGACCCTGTGGAAACTAGGAATGTTGAACCATCCGAATTTCTGAGTCACTTAGTTGAGACCATGAACAGATTATCACCTAAACCAGCATCATCACATGACGTCTCAACACCATTCGTCCACCCGGAACTTCAGACCTGCACCCATGTCTTCCTCAGACGAGATGGCATTCGGAAGCCACTCCACGCACCTTACGACGGCCCCTATCAAGTTCTTTCCCGATCGGCAAAGCATTTCTCCATTTCCATCCAGAATAGGACAGCTACCGTTAGTATTGACCGCCTTAAGCCAGCATTCCTCCTGGTTGATGATTACCCACCTGGACCTCATCCTTCAGCCGTCATCCCACCTGCTTCCAATACTCCTGCCATTCTTTCGCCTTCATCTCGTACAGTGCCTTCTCCTGAGTCTAATCCTGCTAAAACCTCGTGCAACACTACAGCACCAACAATCACCCGCTCTGGACGGAAGGTTCGGTTTAACCCTCGGTATCTCTAACCTCTCGTACCTGTGGTACTTGGGGGGGAGTACTGTGGGGAATCGTTCCCTCTATCCCCACTAGATGACAGCATTTCCTTGAGACTTGAAATCGAAATGCATTCTGGGACTGAACGGTTAAATACGAAACTTTTTTAGTCAGATGCTTGCACTGGAGATGTAACTGCATTCAATTCTTTATTCAATTTTTAATTATTTTTAATAAATGCTGGATTAAATAATTTTATTGAAGTACTACCTTCACTTCCTTCTTAGCAGATATTTATAGTTATATCCACAATTCCAATAATCAATCTCAGAACCCCACAAACACTAACAAGCGAATAATCGCTTAAGTGTGTGAATAAGCACGTAAGACTTAAGAAGGGTTAATTACTCTTTATTTCTCAGAATAGTTATAATCAGTTCCTAACTCGGAACTTACACAAAGCCTACACTTGGGCTTGAACTTAAATTATTATGAAATTAAACTAAGCTAAGCTTAACTAAAGCTATCTGAAAGATATAGCCGAAGCTATCAAAATTCTAAGTAGTTGGCCCCTAAATATTAAGTAAATTGGCGAAGCCAAGCAAGGGCCTAAAGTATGTCCGAGCATAGTAGTTAAGAGAAATATAGCCAAACGGCAAACGCGCGCTAGTCAGGAAAATCAGACTCTCTCTCTCGAAGTCGGCGAAACATCGACTTAAATAATACTCTTACTCATTTGCATTAACTGCGTTTCTGAAATTACATTCTAATAGGAAATTGTAAGCTGAAATTAGAATAGACAGGGCAGTTGCATAACTTAAAATAACTGTTAATAAACTTTGGATAAACTTTACAAACTTTTTTGGGGCTAGATTAAAATTTTCTGTTAGTTTTAACAGCCATAATTGTTTTTGGGTAGCTTGCGAAGTGCAAAATATTCAGCTTCTTTTGAGGATAAAGAGATACACGTTTGTTTTCCTGAAAACTACGATATACAAATTCTACTCAGTAAAATTACACTTCCTGATGTAGGTTTTCTGTCTTCACTATCTTGTTCCCAATCAACATCTGAATAAACTGTCAGATTAGGTTTTTCATTTGATGAAATATGTAGCGATAGATGTTTTGTTGGATTTAAATATCTAATGATTCTTTTTACAGCATTTCAGTCTTTTTGACGTGGATTATTACATCTTCTGCTAAGTATGTAATATCTGTCCTTATGATAGACGGTACACTTCCCATAGCTTAACAAAATTTATCTTTTGAAGGTAGAAGATTTTCTTCGTTGTTTAGATTATAATAATTTGTTACCATTTATTACTAGTAGATTTTTCTTCTTTAAGTTAATTTATTTTGTTTTCCTGAGATAACTTCCATCACCCTTTCGATTTAGTTCCATACCTAAAAAATATTTAACTTCATCAAGATTTGTTATTTGATAACATTTCTTTAAATCATTAATTACTAGAAGAAGTATTCCTGATTCTTCAGAATTTGTTAGAATATCATCGACATATACAATTACATAAATTCTCTTGAGCGTTTCCGGAAAAATTAACAGTTCTACTTACTATTAGTTTCCTTCCACTTGTATAAATCCTGTATCCTTTACTTCGTAAGTCGTATCATACGAATATTCCTTCTTGTGCTTTGTTGTCGAATTTCGCCGCTTTTCTTTATTCACAAAAAAAAAATTAAAAAAAAAAAAAAAAAAAAAATGTGCGCTTTACAGCCAAATACTAATAAGTGACTTACATTTGTTTTCCTACCATTCCATAATTTATGCAGTGTTTTATCCGTGGCTTTAGTTGGCAACTTATTTTGAAGATTTGTGACAGTAGCTCTTGCTTCAGTCCAGGAATCTTTTGATAATTTGGAATTTATTAGTATTTTTATTCATTTAATTTTATTTATTTAACTATGGCAATGCACATGAAGGCTATCTGCCTAAGAGGAGGGATGACTTGGTGAAGAATTTTCTAAGGAAAACTGGCTCATATACGTTGCACATGGAAACGCCCATGCAACCAGCCCCTTGGTAGGATTGGAACTCCGGACCAAACTACCAGTGTTCAGGGACTTTACCACTCAGCCGCTGATGGGCGTCATTTCTGTTTAAAACGGTTTTTACTCTCTGCGATGCCTTTCTGTACTGGACAATAAGGAATCGAAGTTTGATGAAAAAAAACCAAGTTCCTTTAAATACATTTCAGTAGTATCCTGTACCATTGTCAGATTTGGATGCCTTTATTTTCTTTCTAAATTTATTTGTTGTAACATACTGTTGAAGTTTATCTAATTTTTCTTCCTTTGAAGCAATAAAATAAATTTGAGTATAACGCGAATAGTCATCAATGAAAGTTAGGAAATATCTTTTCCCTCCTAAGCTGTTAACATACATCTGTATGCTGCAAATCTAGTGGATTCTTACATCTAAACTGCTTTTTGAATAAGGTTTTTCCGTCAGTTTGCATTTATACATGTCGAACATTCAATACTATGAGTGCATTCGTTAGTTTAATGCCGTCTGCCAGATTATTTTACTCAAGTGTTTTTATCGCATCTATATTTCCCCTCTGTGGCCTTATATTTGATGTCATTTTATTACTCAGTTTATACTATTGTAGAACATGCAATACCATTAGTTAAATATGTTTTCTTGTCAACTGGGCTTGCGGTCAATTTATATAAGCCTTGTTGCGCATTGCCATGGTACATGGTTGTGCATTGCCATGACACGCCTTGTTGTACATTATTTTGTTTAATGGTACACTTATTACTATCAAACGTAACAATACAATCGTTGTTCGTACATGACTGAACGGAAAGTAATTTACTATCTAAATCTGATACGTGCAATACATTTTCTAATTTTATTTATGTTATCTGACCATTTTAATTTTGAATTTTAAAATAGCAATCACCAGCACCATTACAAAATTAATTTAGCACCATTTGCTACAGTTGCTATTTGTTTAATCGAGTCACTTAACTGAGAAAAAAAGCTCTTATCATTTATCATATGAGTTGAGGCTCCTGAGTCGATTACCCATTCTTGTGTTTCTGACTTAACGTTTATGTTCCATTTTTAGAACTTGATTAAACTAAACTTGCGAATTTTCCGTTTCGATACTTTTCTGAAGATATTTGTTTTCTTTATCTTGTTTTATTTTTATATTTTCTAAGTTTTGTGCGTTTCCCATTTGACATACATTACTGTTATAATTTTTAGAATATTTTCTCGTTCCGCTGTTATCTGTATCTGTTTTCGAGAAAATCCTTGCGTTGCGTTTTAAATGAAAACAGTCATTTCCTGTATGATTATTTCTTTTAAGTAACAATACCGTGTAACATTATATTTTGATTTCTCTTCGCTTTTACCTTTTAAGGCAACTGAATCGTGTTTTTGAGCTTCTTTGGTTTTCACGAGTCTAAAATACCGATCTATTAATTACTTTTAGCATATTATAGAGACGATTCAGTTTCCGATTTACTCTCTGTTGCTGTTATTAACGAGTTTCATGAATTTGGTAAGCAGCACAATAAAATTGCTATTAAGCTGTTTTTCTTAATTTCTTCGCCTATACTAAGCAGGTTTCCAGCCAATTCTAATATTTAGTAGTAAGCGCATTGTGCTCGGCAGGTGGAAGTGATGTCTCAGAAAAGGGGCGTAGTCACCGCCATTTTGGATCATGTGAAAACCGGAAGTGACATAGACGTATTTGAATGAACTCTTAATGGTAGTTTTAGATTTTGTGGCCGCAACAATACTTTTTCGAAGTTTTTATTCTTGTGGCAACGACTTCTTGAACCCCGAGTTTGGAATGACATCAATTTTAATTAATTTTCCTTTATTATTTTTAACTAGTATTTTATATGCTAATATTTAAAATTTTTAATAGGTAATTATTTTTAATTAATTCAAGCGTAATTATTTTAAACTGAGCATCTCATTATAAAACATTTACTAATTTTTAATTGATTTCATTATTTAATTTAATAACAATATCTTTCCTTAAATTTTAAAAAGGTGGGATCGAACCCACAACCTCTTTCATTGAAAAGACCCGAATTTCAGGTAGAACTAGTTTATTGTGTTGAGCAGAGAAACAACCGTGATGTCACTGCTAGGGGAAACATTAGTCAGCGAATAAAAATAACCACTATTCAAATTCCAGCTTCTGCAAGCATAAATTTTATTTTATATTTCTTTTCTTTTCATTTTCTTCTTACATAAGATTTTTTTCAATTTTTCCTCTTCACAGTTTTATTTTACATAATTTTAATTTTTTTTTACAAGTTTAATTTATCCTTTTCACTTTTTTACTTTAAAAAGTGGTTCTAAGTATATATTTTTTTTATTTTACGAAACATAATATTAATTTTTTCCATCTTTAAATATCCTTTTCGCTTTTTATTCTAATTTTTTTAACGTGCGACTAAACTTATTTTAAAAAAGTAATAGTTACTGTCATAAGTTAAGTTTTCTCTGTTTGACATTTATTTCTTTACACTAACACAAGATTTAATTTAAAAAAATTTTTTTTTCTTTTAATTTAATTTTTTTCCAAGTGTAAATTTTTCATATTTAAATTTTTTTTCCCTTCTGAAGTCTTTTATTTTACACTAAACATTTCCCTTGTTTTAAATACTTATTAATTTGACCATTTCATTTCTCCCAAAACAAACTTACGTATATTTCTTTGTCTACAGAATTTAAGCTAGAATTTTCATGCATATCACTTAATTCTACAGGCCTTCGAGCATAATATTTTCTGTAACTTTAAACCAATACATGTTTATTCTACACAACTTAGTTAGAACATTACATTTGTTATTTTTTCATGCTGCAAATACTACTAAGTCGGAGATACTAAGAACATTCTCCTCTAAAGTATGACAATAATCTTTTTGAAAACATTATGCGAAATATCATGAAATCTCATTGACATATTTTACTTTTATTCAAAAGGTTCATCAAACTATTCAAACAAGAGCAAAGCTTCCCAAAATCTCGATTACACTTCTTGCTTTTATTCAAAAGATTCGTCAGATTACGTCTAGCAAATGTAAATTTAACACATTTCTACCTCCCACGTACGCATTTTCTCAAATATGTTAAACCGTTCGCTTGTATCTCCACTAGAAACGAAGATATGAGACGAACTGAAATAATATTAGCAGTAAAAAAAAAAAAAAAGGGAAAATAATCTGCTGCTTTTTTTTTTTTTTTTTTTTTTTTTTTTTTTGTGCAAATTTTAATCTCGATTTCCTCTATCCCCAGGACTCCGATTGAAACGCGGTTGGCGGTTTTAAAGTGCCAGAGGGAAGCCTATTTTTTCATGTAAAGAAATTTCATTTTACCATGCCGGCTATGGAGATTTAGATCCCAAGTTAAACACTTTTCGACGATTTCTTCGGAACTGGTCGATAGAAAAATACAATTGTTTGTGCGTAGGAGGATACGTATATGACCGTTCATTTACCGAAAGGACAGTGACTCTATCTATAATAGGCGATTTTTAAAATTTTGCAAAAATTTCAAAAATTGATAAAAAAAATAAAAACTCTCTAAAAAATCGAAATAGCCAAACTGTTTGCCTCGAGACGCTCTATCATTTAAAAATAAAGTTACGTCTCTAAGCCAATTAGGGACTTGAGATGCTTATGGGGTGTCTCAACCCCTATAATAGTAACCTATGTAATTTACCCTGAATATGGTGCCTATGGAAAAAAATATTTTTTTCGTAAGCAACTTAGAACGATGAGCTTCTACCCATGCTTTCCCCTTCCCCAGATATGTTACTGGCGTAAGCCGTTCGCTTGTACCTCCATTAGAAATGAAGATGTAAGACGAACCGGAATAATGTAAGCAGAAAGATTTTCCTTTTCCGGGTTTTTTTTTTTTTTTTTTTTTTTTCAGAATTAGTTCCCGATTTTCTCTGTCGCTAGGATTCCGATTGAAACACGATTTGCGGTTTTAGAATGCCACAGACAAACTCTATTTTTTCATGTCAAAAAATTTTATTTCACCATGGGTTGTCATGGGGATTTCGATTCCATGATAAACATTTTTCAATCATTTCTCCGGAACAGTTCCATAGCAAATCGCAATTATTTGTGTGTAGGAGGATACCTACTGGATCTTTCATTTACGGCAAGAACGGTGACGCTATCTATACGAGGCGAATTTAAGCGATTTTGTAAATTTTGCAAAAATATTCAAAAATTGATAAAAAATAAAAAAATTCGATCTTATTGAAAAACCGAAATAGCTAAAATGTTTTTCTCGAGACGCTCTATCATTTAAAAAAATTATGTCTCTAGGCCAATTAAGACCTGAGATGTATATGGGAACCCAACCCCTATATTGTTAACATAGGAAATGGAGCCTGATCATGGTGTCTAAGGAAATATATTTTTTATTCAAGTTCGAGGGATGAGCCTCTATATACTTTCCCGTTCCCCAAATATATTACTTGCGTAAACCGGTCGCTTGTACTTCCATTAAAATCGAAGATATGAGACGAAACGAAATAATGTACGCAAAAGGATTTTTCTTTTTTCTTTTTTTTTTTTTCAAATTTTGGTCCGATAGGACTTCGATTGAAATGCGGTTTGCGGTTTAAGAGTGCTAGAAGGAAGCCATATTTTTTCATGTCAAAAAATGTCATTTCGCCATGGGGGTCATGGAGATTTCGATGCCATGTTTAACATTTTTCGAGGATTTCTCCGGAACAGTTTGATAGAAAATCGGACTTTTTTGTGTGTAAGTTTATACTTACTTGAACTTTTATTTCCTGCAATAACGGTAACTCTATCTATATTAGGTAATTTTTAGCAATTTTTTAAATTTTGCAAAAATTAAAAAAATTATGATTCTGTCTTATTGAGAAACGGAAATAGCCAAAATGCTTTTCTCGAGATGTTCTATCATTTAAAAAGATTTTATGTTTCTAGGCCAATTAGGACAATTTTCGAGGACTTCTCCGGAACCTTTCGACAGATAATCGCAATTCATTGTGTGTAGGTGGATACTTACGTGACCTTTCATTTGCCGTAATAAAGGTGACTCTGTCTATCCTAGGCGATTAGCGATACTTTACATTTTGCAAAACATTTCAAAAATTGCTAAAAAATAAAAAAGTAGATCTTATTGAAAAACGGAAATAGCCAAAAAGTTTGTCTCGAAACGTTCTGTCATTTAAAAACATTTTGTCTCTGGACCAATTAGGTTCTGAGATGCATATTGTTGTCCCAAACACTATTATGTTAACGTATGTAATGGAGCCGGACATGGTTTCTTCGGGAAAAATATTTTCTAATCAGGTTCGAGCGATGAGCCTTTACCCATTCTTTCCCCTTCCGCAGATATGTTACTGGCGTAAACTGTTCGATTGTACCTCCAGTAGAAACGAAGATGTGAGATGAACCGGAATAATGTACTCAAAAGTATTTTCCGTTTTTTTTTTTTTTTTTTTTTT
>KK116549.1:263021-278160 GCA_000611955.2 Stegodyphus mimosarum | reverse complement strand
TTTTTTTTTGCAAATTTTGGGTCCTATTTTGGTTGTCGCTAGGACTCCGATTGAAACGCGATTTGCGGTTTTGGAGTGCTGGAGGAAAGCCCTATTTTTTCGTGTCAAAAAATTTCCTTTCACCATTGGGGGGGGGGAGAGTTCAGGGAGGTTTCGATCCCATGTAAATATTTTTCGAGGATTTCTCCGGAACTGTTCTATAGAAAATCGCAAGTTTTGATGCGTAGGAGGATTCCTACGTGACAGTTCATTTTTCGCAAGAAAGGTGACTCTATCTTGGGTGATTTTTAGCGATTTTTTAAATTTTACAAAAATTGTCAAAATTTGATAAAGAACAAAAATTTCGATCATATTAAAAAACCGAAGTATAAAAAATGTTTGTCTCGAGACGCTCTGTCGTTTAAAAAAAAATTGTGCCTTTAGGCCGATTACAGACTATCATAGTTTTGCGCGAAAATAATCTGTCAATGTTGTTAAACTTTCAGTAGTGTATTTCCACAAAGTTATTAAAGGTAACATCCTCTGGTGTGGAGAAGTATGTATTAAATTTTTCCTTTAATAGTCACCAATCGTCCTGTGAACATTCCCGAATGAAATATGCGAGTGCTTCGCCACGCAGGCACTCAGAAAATAAAAGAGGCTTATCCTTTTCAGTGGTGTTTCTAATTTCACATTTTCGTTCAAATAACAAAAAATACCGACTTAGGGGAAAATCCGAAGTTTGTGGATCAAAAAACATGACACTTGAACTTGTCCATACTGACCTTAGTTGTTTCATCCTCATTTGTTGCCATGTTCTTCTATGAACGCGTATGCATAGTCCACAACACCGTTGTGATGGCATCAAGGCGCAAAAGGAAAATTTTTCATCCAAAGGTTTTGAAGCATCGAAAAAAACTAGCCAAATGAAGAAGCTTTTTAAGCACAGCACAAAGCGGAAGCCACTGATTCTGTCTGCGGATGATGAAAACACTATGCGAATGACTGTCCTTGACCTGCTTTACGCAGAAGTTAGATGCTTCGAATTTAGAAATAAATCCAGAGGACTTTTACGAAACTTGGCGTAATAGCTACATCGGAGTTCGGGCGTTTTTGTGGCTGAGTAGAAGGCTGCAAAATGACGACCAGGAAGGATTTACCTTTTTGGTTTCCTCATCTGTATTCAATTCTCACCACAGATCATTTTTCTCTTAGATGAAATTCTCCAAATTACATATTCAATAGTGATTTAAATTAAGTAAGATTAAATTTAGGCTTTCTACGTCATAACTGTTCTAACAAATGGAAGAAAGATGGGATGAGTAGCAGCAGGTCTTGTAGCAGCGATAGAAGAAAGCAGTCTGCCGAATAAGGTCAGGTCAGGTCATAACTTTGTTCAATCAGTTCCGTTTCAATTAAGAAACCTTACTGAACCTTGCATAGCCAGTTAAGGACAATAAGTGGGGGAGTTTTAATCCTTTATGAAAAAAGGCGTATATAATTAAGAAATGAATTAATAGAATTTTTTATTTCTGAAGTTTAGTTGTATTGAATTGATGTTAAACGAAGTTACCATAATAGTCATGTGATTGAAGTGGTGAAGCGGATTGGTCCTATTCAATGCAATGAGAGTTCACTATATATACATATTTTGATTATATACAAGGTTATAGTATGAATATGATGCTTGATATTTACACGTAATAAGTCCTATAATATAGGAAAAATAATATCTTTAAGATAAATCATGGAAATAATTTGTAGAAAATAATTTTCCAAAATCAGTGGCCATGGCTTGAATTGGCCAGTGTCTGTTTGATTTCTCTATCACATGATGTAAACAAATCATGGGTATCAGTGAAGTATTTACAGAATGAGGAATTTTATATGCAGCAGTACAAGTAGAATAAATTGATTAAATAATTTGAAGTTTCATTATATACACATTTTGGACTGAATGTACAGTGTTTTTCCTTTATCAGCAGTAATAAGGATATTCAATATTTTTCAACTTCTGTGTGATGCACAGTGATCTTGAGTAAATAAACATTACAGCATTAGCTGATCCTATAAAATCTCATTGTGATTCTATACTCTGGGTACATAAAGTTCTTTCTTTGCAAGGTACACAAAGTCCATATCTTTGCAAAAGAGATGTATAGAGATGTGTTTAGTTTCTTGATTAATATTTGTATATATACTTTTATGATTACAATACAGGAAGAAATGATTTTTATAAGTATAAACACCTGAGTACACAAAGTACTTTCTTTACAAAGTACACAAAGTCCATATCTTTGCGAGGGGTGTTTATTGAGTTTCTTGATTAGTGATAAATATAGTGATAATTTTATATTTTACATATTTACAAGTTTCACCAGAACTCATTGTGGTGAATTGTTCATGGTCTTTTGTATCTTTGATCAATAATGTAGTCATAATTTCCAATGTTCTGTACTATTGAGGAGGGATGATTATTTAGTTTTTCATAGAATTTGAATACAGTTTTGAGTATTTCTTCATCTATTGTATTTATTTTGGCATCTTGATGAAGGATCTGGTTTCTGACAAACCAAGGTGCTCCAAAGATTGTTCTGATAATCTTGTTTTGAATTGTTTGTAGAACTTTCCTATTGGTTTTAGCAGTAGCTGCCCATACTGGAGAGCCATACATCATAACTGGTCTGATTAACTGTAAATAAATTATGCGCTTAGTTTGGATATTGAGACTAAAATGCCTGTTGAGTAAAGAATAAACACTCATAAATGCTTGTATGGTTTTCACCTTGGTATATTCAATGTGCTTTTTGAAGTTGAGTTTATGATCAAGTATAATTCCAAGATATTTTACATATTTGGTTCTTTCAATTTCTTCATATTTGAAATAAATGGGTTCAGTGGCTGGGTTTCTAATGGTTCTTCTAAAGATGATGTTTTTGCTTTTAGTAGAGTTGATTTTAATTTTCCATTTTGCAAACCAGTCTTGCATATTATCTATGGCATTTTGGAGTTTAAATTGAGCAAAGGAAGGATTTAGTGAGGGAGAGAAAATAGCTGTATCATCTGCATATAAGGCTATTTCTGTACCAGGATAATTTGGGATATCATTCGTATAGATTAGGTAAAGATATGGGGCAAGATTTCCACCTTGGGGGACCCCAGAGGTAATTTTCATAGAATTTGAGATGTCTTGATTAATTTTTACTTGAAAGGTTCTTCAGAAAGATAGCTATGTATGAGTACAATAACACGGATGGGAAAATTAAAGATGATGAGCTTATAAATTAATCCAGTGTGCCAAACTTTATCAAACGCTTTCTCCACATCTAAGAATAGAGCTGCGACTGATTCTTTTTTATTGAAGGCTTCGCCAATCTTCTCCACAATGCGAGAGACTTGATGAATGGTGGAATATTGTTTTCGAAAACCAAATTGTACAGGGTTGATGATGTTGTTTTCATCAGCATGTTTCATAATTCTTCTGAGTATGATTTTTTCTAAGATTTTGGATATAGCAGGTAGAAGTGAAATAGGTCTGTAGCTGGTAAGATCATTTTTGCTTTTTCCTGGTTTTTTAATGACTATTATTAAGGCATGTTTCCAAAGTTTTGGAAAATGATTGAGTCTGAAACAGGCATTGAAAATATTGACTAAGAGTATGATTACTTTTTTGGGGAAGTTTTTGATTGCATTATTATTGATATTATCATAACCACTGGCTTTTTTCAAATTTAGTTTTGTAATAATATTATTTACTTCATTGGGAGTTGTAGGTGGGTTTGCAGTACTTCTGTTGGATTGCAGAAATCTGTTAACATGATAAATTATGTTTAAATCTTCAGTGTGAGGCATATCATGAGGTTTGAATTGAGCTTCAAGATGTTGTGCAAATAGATTGGCAATATCTTTGGAATCATGAACCATGTTATTATTATGATTGATTGGTCCTATTTCATTTTTGGATTTTCTTCCATATGGAGTGGTCAGTATGAGATAAGCTGTCTAGATACACTCACGTTTGTGAAAATTGCAACACGATGAAGGACTTACGCGAGTGAGCTGAAATTTTCAGGAAATGCAAAGTAGCGCATGATATGCAAATGATTAGAATTGCAAATCCGTAGCGCATGCGTATGCTGAGCAGCGCCCTCTGAACGGCTGATGGATCCGAATAAATAGACGGCTGTAGCGAGGCGTGTATGGTTATCGGTGGTTATCTGCTAGTGGTAAACGTTAACTCAATCTGTACTTATGCCTCGTCGACGAAAGAGAGCGAGATTTGAACAACTTACAGAGTTTGAACGAGGGAGAATCATCGGCCTTCGTGAAGCTGGATTGTCGTATCGTGCAGTAGCCTCTCGTGTGCAGCGTAACAGCAGCACAGTGATGCGCGTTTGGAAGCAGTGGACGGACGAGTGTCGGACAACTCGGAAATCCGGGAGTGGACCCCGAAATGTGACGTCAGCTCGCGATGATAGACACCTGGTCCGCATGGCGCGGACGGACCGTACAGCTTCCTCTAGACAATTGGCAGCACTGTGGTCAATAGCTACAGGTGTTTCATTGTGTGCTTCATCAATTCGTAGACGTCTGCTGCAGTGTGGACTGCGCGCACGGACTCCTTTATACAGGATCCCCCTAACGCACGACCATCGCCGCCTGCGGCTACAATGGGCCAATCAGCATAGAGACTGGCGTGCTGATTGGCAGCATGTCGTGTTTTCTGACGAATCCCGCTTTAATTTGTGGTACCATGATGGCCGCATTCGTGTCAGACGCTATGCCGGTGAACGCCACCTTCCGGAGTGCATTATCGAACGCCACAGTGGACGAACACCCGGAGTTATGGTCTGGGGCGCCATAGCATATCATAGACGATCTCAATTGCTACGAATTGTGGGCAATCTGAACAGCAACCGGTATATCCGTGAAGTTCTACAGCCCGAAGCTGTTCCCTTCCTTCAAAGCTTGCCAGGCGCTGTATTTCAACAGGACAATGCCCGCCCTCATACTGCTCGGATTGTTAAATCCTTCTTTGCAGCGCAGCAGGTACAGCTTCTTCCTTGGCCTGCGTGTTCCCCGGATATGTCGCCAATTGAACATGTGTGGGATGTCATTGGTCGGCGTCTTGCTCGTGATCCTCGTCCTGTTGCGTCTGCAGACGAACTTTGGGTACGCGTACAAACGATATGGAATGCTCTTCCTCAGTCAGACATTCAAACTTTGTTTGACTCCATGCCACGTCGTGTAGCAGCACTTATTGCGGCGCGTGGTGGCCACACAAAATACTGATTCTGATCTCTTGTTCTTGTTTGTTTGCTTTGAACATTTAATCATTTATTTGTACCACTACCACTCAACTGTGTATTAAATTGCATTCAATTATGACGATTCCTTCTTGGTGTTGCAATTTTCACAAACGTGAGTGTATTTATTCCATTTTTCATTTTTGTGCTCGTAACATAATTTCTTGACAGTTCGGTTGGCTTGATTATAGTTTTCTTTATCTGCTGGGTCAAGAGTTCTTTGCAGAATTTTCTAAGTCTGTTTTTCAATTTTATTTTGTTTTTGATATAGGGAGAAAGGGAATGCTCCAATTTATTTGCTTCACTAGTTGCTTTATTTATTGCTTCAGTAATTTTGCTGTTTAGTTGAAGTATGGCATTTTCTATGTCAGTAGTAGTGGTTAATTTAGTAGAAGCAGTAGAATTATTTTCAAGATAGTATTTGTAATCAGACCAGTTAATTTTAGTGGGTTTTGGAGGCATAATATGCTTGATTCCATGTAGAGTGATCATAACTGGCTGCCGAATAATGGCGGGTACTCCGTATTTATACTAGCGGTTATATACCATGTCAGAATGTTCTCGAAAGTACTGGTCTCGGGGAAAGATCCTGAAATTGCGGAAAATTAGAGGTTGCCTGTTCTCGCACAACAAAGCCATCGTATATTTTATATTTTACACATATATATATATATATATATAAAACTGTATTATAAATATATTAAAATATGCAGCGAAAAAAATTGCAGGACATATTCCTATTTACACATTTTTTAAATCGATCCTACCAGTGGCCCGAGCGGTAAAATCGCTGAGCACTGGTAGTTCGGTCCGCGGTTCGAATCTCGTGAACGGGTTGGCTGCATGGGTGTCATTATCAAGATATCTGTCATTACCAACATATCTATGGCAACTTCCAGAAACATAAAAGTTTAAAGCACACAAAACCTGCTTTAAATAATTAAATAACTATATGTATATACTTGTATTATAAATATATTAACATATGCAGTGAAAAAATTGCAGTACATATTCCTATTATACCCTTTTTAAATCCATCCCACCAGCGACTGAGCGATAAAATCGCTAAAAACTGGTAGTTTACTTCCGAGATTCCAATCCCGCAAACGGGTTGGCTGCATGGGCGTTTTCGTGGTTTTCCCCATGTGTAACGTGTATACAAGCTAGGTCTCTTTAGAATGTCCTCCACGAAGGCAACTCTCACCTTAAGCAGATATCCCTCGAGGCTTTGCCGTAATCACATAAAGCCAAAAACATGCACTTTGAAATCTGAAAAAAGAAAAAAAAATACACAAAACTGATGTAATATCTAACTGCAGACCACATAAAAAATCTGATAACTGATTATAAATGATGCATTAAACTATTTACAATAATTCAATTTAACTGAAAATTATACAGGAATTTAACTTGAATTATACAGGATATTCTAAAAACCACTGGAAACTGACATTCATATCGGTACAATTAAAACTACTTGAATAAATTTTTAACTCAAAGCAATTTAATATGAATTTTGAATTTAGGATGAGCATAATTTGAATATAGTCTGCATATGTTTTAATGCATTTGTTAGTGTATTACATTTTTATACATTACAAATTAAAATAAAAGTAGAGAGAAATACATTATAATTTAAAACGTAAAATTTTCAAAATTTATAAATTACTCATCAGAATATGAAATTAAGTGCATTAATATGGATATTAGTTTAAAAATTACAATTTTAAATTAAAAATATGCATTCCTTCTTTATATGTGAAAAAGGGAACACACCAAATATATTATTTTAACTAAAATTAAAGTAAATAATTGCTTATCTGATAGATCAATAGCCGGAAGCCTATATCATACAGATATGAAAACCAGTGATCAGGAATAATTTATTAATTATTTATTAATTATTCCTCACTTTTAATTCAGAAGTTATTGCTGTCTTTGATGTGGATGCTGCGGTAAAGTATGGCCTTAATTTATTGACAAGAGTCCATGCTATAGGTTTGGTAAGTCAAAATAATCCAATAAAAGTAGAATCGTCAGCATCAAATGCATTATTTCTATCGTGAAACACTCGAGTTTTTCTCATATCTCAAGAAATTAAAATATCCATTACGCATACTTCCAAAAAATATCAGTGACCTCTGCCGTCTTCAGTTTAGCTCTAAAACCACAGTCAAAAAGTTCAACGGCAGCTAACTCAGCTGACGAAAAAATTTCCGGCGCGTCAATCTCTGTAATGATCAAGACGATGACACGAGACTCCCTCTTTGTGGAGCAGATCGCAAAAAACGACCCGTTCTTCCATCTCAACGGTGTCCAGACTAGGGCTCTAAGCCTCCTGTAAAGTTCCTGTGCAGGAGCCTGGTATAGAGGAGTCTTAATCTGCTCGAAGATTAAGGCTTTTCTATACCAGGCTGAATCACGAACTTTTCCTTCTTGGCAAGAAAGAGAAACGCTGCCAGTTTTTTCGCATGGCTGACACTGGCTGAATGCCTGCTGTTTTTTAAAGATTAATTTTATAGACTCGCGGGATTCCGCGCGTGTAAACTTTTCGGAAAATTTATTAGTTCTCGAATAGTACACAGACATTTTCACTTAAATAAAAATTTCACGCGTATTTTGTAAAACAGATTCAAAATAACTTGTGCTTTAGATATTTCAGTTTAGTTAACAGAGTAAAATAAATAAGGTATGCATAAAAACGTTCAATTCAATAGTGTCAAATGGGGAAATAGTTAAAGTTTAGAGTGTGCAAAAAAGTTTGTCTTAAGGATATTTTAACAAACATTTAAATAAAAACACTGTAAATTCATACCCAAAAAATAGCTTTAGAACATGTTGTCAATTAAGTATGGGTAAAACAAGCTTACAATCACTTTCGTTTATGGAAATAATTGTACAAGCCTCTGAAGAAACACTTTCTTTTAAATGTCCGAAATATTTCATAACATATATGGAAGAAAAAAGTACAACATTCTGAGTTCAGGAGCCTTCTAAATATGTAGGCAATTTCTTATTTAGGGATAACAACACAAAATAACGCTCCAGAAAATATTATTTATCATGTATAAAAATCTGTTTTAGTAATAACTATTTATCAGTCTAATGAGGATTTAATTTGATGAGATTAAATTCTTTTGAAGTACTGTATTCATGGAATGATTTTGACTTGGCCTTTGAAATTCCTTTATGCTTGCATTAAAAAACACTACAATTATTTTACGAAAAATACGCATGCAGAGTTTTCACAAATTTAATTTGCTTATCTGAGTTTTCTGCACTCATTTGTAAATTTTTATTCTATTGCCAAATTGAATAATACTGTGATTACAAGTATGTAGTATTTACACAATCCTTGTAAATATTGAAAGCAAATTATATATATTCCCCCCCCACAGTATTCAGCTTATTCTCAATTCAGACCTCAATGTCAATATTCTGGAAATAATTTAGCCAAGAAACGGAAGTGAGAAGCATATATAAACAACTCATCTAACTTTTCAACAATAGTGATTATAAAGAAGCAAAAAATTAAAAGTAATATCAACGATATTCAAATTAATTATGTTACACATATATTTGGGAAACATTCAGATTTTAACTTGCGTTTCTAAATTACTATTTATTTTTTAATAAATTTCAATATGCTAATGATTTTCATATTACATTAACATAATTTCAAAAATTAGCACAGGAAAACAAAATCTACATATTAAATTAGAAGTGAAATTTCTTTTTCATATTCAAAACATCAACATCGGCGATGTTTGGCGACAGATACTTTAACCTTAGACCAATTTAATTATAGCTATTATCACAGAAATAAGCAGATACTTAGGTTATTGTACACAGGAATTTCACTTCACTTGCACATTATAAACATTGGAGAGGATATAAACTCTAAATGAAGGAGTAAATGATATTATATTTATCAGGCCAAGTTAAACACCTGAAGCCAGGTTCCCAATTATCTCTTCGGCATTTATTTACCCAATTTTTTCTTTTACTTCATTTTTAGGAAATATTACCAATATATGACCTCTCCGTGAATGATTTGAGCAATTAATATCTTGGATCTTGATTTTGCTGCTGGCAGTCAACTACTGAAGAGTTATAAATAGTACATAAATATTATGCCAATGGCCATTAACAGTATAAGTTTAAATTAAAGGTGTTTAACACCACGCACAGAGGCGAGATCAATAATTGAGTTATATACATTAATTAATGAGCAATTAATAGCTGTACATCCGCCCATTTTATACAAAAAAGCACAAGAAATTGTTGTACCGCTAACTATACAGCCGCTATTAACTTTCCCACTTGGAACAGCGAATGGCGGATGATTCAGCCTGAAACATAGGAGCCTTAGAGCAGATCGAAAAAAAAAGAACAATAAAAAGAAAAAGACTCGTTCTTCCGTCTCGACGGTGTCCAGACTAGAGCCCTAGATCTATACCCCGTTAATAAATAAATTGCGAAAACGATGGCTACTGAGAAAAACCTCTTAGCAGTAAAATGTATCAAACTCTCTTCCAAGAAAAGTACATCATCGGATGAAAACCATAGTCTGAATTACCATAATAAGCTGTTTCTCCCTCGTTTTGTGTCAAGGCTGTTCTCGGAGCAATATGCACGGTTTATACAAGAAATAACTTTTTCACTCTGCTTCAAGTTGGCAACAGCTTGATATTTGTGTTTTCATCTGTTCGTTCCAAGGACTTTTTCGTTCGAAAATTTAATAAATTTTTACAGTTATGTGGCGCTCATTCCGGCTTTCTGGCTTAAAACTAAAAGTATGTATTTTTTTTAAATTAAGTAATGTAGTACTGCTTTGTTGAACGTATTAAAAGGTACTAACACGTTAGATTGCATTAAACATTAAAATAATGTATATTATTTCTGCTAAAATTTAAATTGCCGCCCTTGTAATTCTGTTTGTATAACATGCTTTTTTAATAATTGCTAATTATCTCTTGTTGTTGTTATCATACAGGTTTTTTTTAATTGCACCCTTTTATCAGTAATATATTTGTACTTTATTTCCTGTTTAAATAATATAAATGGAAAACAATATTGATCACCAACTCATCGAGTAGATTACTGACTTATCGATCAGCTTAAAATATAAGTTTAACTTTTATTTCAGCATACTTTTTTTGTTGTTGTTATCGTACTGTCATTGTTATGCACAGCATATCCCAACTATAAGATATTTTTATCATGTAAGTGTAAATCATTTTATAGTCAAAATCCATTTGATTAGCACAAGGTTTAAAAGAGGATTTAAAATCTTTCACATGTTGTCAACATCAAGCAGCTCCAAAATAGTTTTGATCTAGTGAATGCATTCTTGGGTTGAAGTTGAAGATGAGAACAATTAAGTTGAACTTTTGTTTAATTTATTTGTTGCATTTACTTCCTTATCCAAATGTTGGCATGTCTGTGTGGCTAATAAAACTATTTAATGAGAATTCAGTCATATGTTTTAAATATTATTTTAAACTAAGTTATGCATATTAATGTATGAGGGCATAATTAATAAAATATATCTTTGGTGTATTATAAGAATCCATATAAAGTACACTTGGTGTATAAGTGTATGGTATTTATTTACAGTTGTTAAGTTTTATCTATGATGCATTTTCTTGTTGCACATCTGGCACTTTGTTAGATTTGAAATTGCTGCCTTTTAAACATTTCATTATAAGTGTAACTTGCATTCACTTTATTTTTTGAATTAATACCTGAAAGGATTTAATTTTTTTAGAATAATGTTTTATGATTATTACTGTAACAGATTGTAAGCTGAAATATATCTACTTTAAATTTAAGATGCCATATACTTTTAAACAATGATATATGGCATCTTAGGAAATGTTATGTGAGGCAGAAGTTAGGGAGCAAGTATGGACTTGTGTAAACATCTTCTGTATAGCTATAAGTCTTAGGTTTTTTTTAAAAATTTGTTCATGTTTCTTGTAAACCTGCCTTTAGGAGGAAGAGGACGTGTAGCCTATTGCAGTAATAATGATGATACACCTAAATTAAATTTCAACTTTGAGTTAAATCTTACAAGCCAATTCTGCCAAACTTATCGAAGATCATAAATTTGTGTGGTTTTTGTATTTATACTTGCTGCTTTTATAAATATTTTCGGTGAAAATGCGCTTTAGCCCACTGCTTGGCGATGTTTTGAAAATCGCCAGTTCGGCGCGTTTCTGCGAAACGTCTTTGCAATTAATTGCAACCTTCCCGACACGTTCCGCGAAAACCTATTGTAAACAAAACATAGAATTCTAAACCATAAATTAGTATGGAAACTGTTGCCACAAAAATATAATAAAATAATATGCAAAACGAACATTACGATCATTAAAATATTTGTCAGTTACCTTTAAATTAATTATTTACATTTTATGTTGTAATACTTACACATTTTATGCCGTTACATAACCTTCCCGACACGCTCCGCGAAAACGTAACCAAAATGGCATCCCAGAAAGAAGGAATTTTTTTTAAAAGGGCATTAAAATTACAAACGATACCATGTACACACCGTTCCGTTTTAACTTAAAAAAAAATCTGAGAATTGCACAATGTAGGCAACGTACACAAATAAACAAAATAAGCTAGAATAACGAAAATAAATTACAAGAAAATGCCATGTGCACAGCGTTCCTTTTAAACTTAAAAAAAACTTCAGCGAATTGCACAATGTAGGCAACGTACACAAATCAACAAAATAAGCTAAAATAACGAAAATAAATTACAAGAAAATGCCATGTGCACAGCGTTCCGTTTTAACTTAAAAAAAACATCAGCGAATTGCACAATGTAGGCAATGTGCACAAATCAACAAAATAAAATAAATTGCAAACGATACCAGCGTTCTGTTCTTCAGCTGAGCCAAATTATTTCAATAAAAGGCAACAAAATATAAAAATTAAGCAACTTGCACTTCCAATAAAGTAATAAATGTACATGTACATTCACTCACCTCTCTCAGCATCACAGCTAAATCCATACCGACTCGGTATTTAGCGAAATATAAGGTACGAAAATAGCAAACACTCAACACAAAAACACCGCATTCAAAGAATACAACGACAACTGAAATAATTACTTAAATTAACACGTAAGAATTTCGAATAAACCGCTACGTCATCTCACATTACCAATAAAACCGTTCTTTATAAAATAGGAAATACGCATGCGCGAAAACTACATGTTTCCGTAGCTTCAAAATACCCAGCCAGCCATGTTCGCAGATATACGGAGTTACCCATGTTGGCGTGTTTATTGCTCATTCAAAACAATCGCCGCCAAGCAGTGGGCTAAAGCGCATTTGGGCCATATTTTCATCTGGTGTCATGTCGTGTAATTTATGCAAATTCTTAAATATGTTTACATTTAAATTTTGCCACCCAACCTGTATTGTGGTTAGTGTCACTGACTGCCCTCCCGAAGGATCCGGGTTCGAATCCCAGAGAAGCCATGGATTTTTGTAACGTGTCTGTGCGGCAAGCTGAAAGTCCTCTCGAGAGGTTGATGGTAGGGGAAGAAGGGTGGGAGACACTTGGATTCATCTTCCCCCCCCACCGAGGTGCTGTCCATCAAAATTGGTGGTAGAACTGACCTAAAGTGCACTGTCCCCTGTAAGGTGCTCAAGACTTGCCAATGACAAGTGTAAACTTGTGCTTGCCACTAGGAATTTTGTAGGATTGGGCTTACTATAGGTCAAAGTGAACATTAGCAACAACAACATGTAAATTGTAAAGGTTATATGTAGAATATTTGAAGGTAATTAATCTTCAAAATGTGACAACATTGTGATTTCCTGTAAAGTATTTGATAAGAATAAGCCATAAACATTAAAACATTGCTTACTGAAAATTAAGTCATAAAATATTACACAAATGATATCTGAACTGCTAAATCATATTACAGATTTTGAATTTATGAATTCATGTAAATTACTAAAAGGTACAATTCGTAAATGTTGCATAGATGTTCAGCTGGTAAATGTTGCATAGGAGGTAGCACAAACAGACATATTCATTACACTAAATAACTCAACATGGGTTGATTTTTTAAAATTCCATTTCAGAATAACAGTTTCAAATATATATTGTCTAGATCAGTGTTTCCCTACCTTATTTGTGTTATGCCCTCCTAATCATCTCTAAAATTCTTATGCTCCGTACAGAATCATACAGAAATTTAAATTAATCTTACCACATTCAGCCATTTTACCATGTAAACCATAAAATAAGCTACGTACTTAGTAACCAACATCCAAAACACAAATAAAGCCCTTGCAAATCTTTTCCCATCATTCAAATTCACCGCAATCACGCAACCAGTTATGTCATAATAGGGTTTCCATAATGTTCAACTACTCAGTTTACCATAAATGAAATAACTTGGTGATAAATGAAACAACAACTTAGAGGTAATCCAAGGGGCACCCTTAAATATACTCTAACCCCGATTTTTCATTTCAGGTTTGTCGCTTAAAAAATAATTAAGAGTATCAAATAGATCTGTAAATCTTTTCAAGCAGTTCCCTCTTGACACTCATCTTCCTTCAGTGTGGGATATAAGTCTCATATAGTCATCATTTTAATCTTCACAAAATAACTTGAAGAGACATTCACGTTTGGCACTAGCTTTAATAGCATTGATATATTTTATAACTGAATTTAGTAGGTCATTTAGAACAGACGAAATGTTTTCAGCTACCAGGTTTTCCCTATGAATAACATAATGCACAAGAAGCATTTCTGGATTCTTATGCACAAGAAGCATTTCTGCATTCTCATCTTTCATCAATTTTAAGCAAAAATCGACGCTACACAAAGCCAAAATAACAAGTCAAAGAATTCCATAAACTTGGTATTCATATACACCTCGACCTATTTTCACTTAAAAAAAAAAAATTGGAGAAATGCACAAACTTGGCATTGCACACTCCCTTGACTTTGTTGATATACATATTGATCTAGTTTCACTTAAAAAGGTCAAAAGAGCAGCCAATTCTACACTAGAGCCAAACAAAAAGAATATATAACCTCAATAAATTACATTTTAAATCAAACAATGAAGTAACATAAAAAAGGAAATTCATCATAGCAATACACAAAGGAAATATCCATTTACTTTATTTAGAAATTTCCATGTCTTCAGTCGAAAAAAATTCCTTAACAGCATGCAAAAACTTCATAAATTATCTAAACTAGAATCTGTATACTGGCATCCCCACATAAATTCACAAAAATAAGAGTAAAAAATATCCTCCATAGTGCTGTTATCCTCCGACGTTCGACTATATGCATTTCCTTCCTACAAACAGGACATTTACAATGGCTACTAAGTAAACCTTCATTTATGCACCAGTCAATTAATGCTTAACCTTTCATTCCAAATCGTACAGGCATTAAAATTAATCTTATCACATTCAGCCATTTTACCGTGTAAACCACAAAATAACCATTGCACTTCCTAACCAACATCCAACACACAAGCCCTTATGAATCTTTTCCTATCATTCGAATTCACTGCAGTCACACAACCAATTACATCATAATAGTGTTTCCATAACATTCAACTATTTAGGTTACCATAAATGAAACAACTTGGCAATAAATGAAACATGAACTTAATGATAGGCATGAACTTAATGAGGGCACCCTTAAATATACTATAACCGGAAAAACGTCTGGAAAGCGTAATGTGTCAGCCATTTAAATGTCCATGTATATGGCAAAAATTCTTTATGAAATATTTAAAATGCACTGAAACTTGAAAACTTTTATATATATATATATCACTTATATTATTCTTTTTTTTTT
>KK116549.1:208611-262906 GCA_000611955.2 Stegodyphus mimosarum | reverse complement strand
TTTTGGGAACAAAAAATGGAATTTCGACTTCTTGAAGAAAATTCGGAAATTTAAACGTGTCTTGTCCCTTTAAACTCTGGACAAGTCCATTTTCGAAGTGCCCCTTTAACAATCAAATTGCCTCCCTGTGGGACATGGACCCCACATTGGGAAACATTGGTCTAGATTTTAATTTAGAACAATATATTGTGTTCTTTTCATTTTATGAAGTATGATTTGGGGAACAGAACTCAACCTGGTTTACTTAAATGATGATAATTTATGTGTGAGTATTCTAGTTAATCCCAGCAATGAGAAAAAAATAATTTAAAGGATTTCTTTCCTGAAAAACTGGTCTGTTTCAGCCATCTTGCATAAATCTTACCAGTCATCCATGCTTTCATGCACTAAGAAACATTTCTTCACATGCTTGAAGCGTATTGTCATTTTGTATTTTCCGAGGAATGAAAATGAGAGCTTCTCTGAACCTGTCATTTTGACTGTAGATATACTATAATTTTTTTTTTTTTAAGGTTTTTTTGCCTTGCGAGGTTTGGAAAAATTCCTTAGTTTATCAAGATTTGAGAAATTTAATCTTCATTCGTCCGGATTTTCATGTTTGAAAGTAAATTATAAAAGGAAAGGAAATGCCTGATTTGTCTATGTTGGAGAATATCTAATTTTAGTGTATAAATTAGAGTAGAATTATTTAATTTGTTTATGGCTTAACTTTAGAAAGCAGCATGATAGATCTTAAAAGTGACGAGTTTCACAGGCTGAAGTTACATGAACATGTGAGTCTATATAATTGTGAGAAAGACATAATAGATTATTGCAGCATTTCTCAAACTATTTTAAAGTGAAAGACCACTTTTATAAATTAGAATGCTCTATGGACCACCTTACTCTTGTCTCAAGTATTTTTTTTAGCAAATGTTACTAACCAGTATATTTATATTTTTAAAATGTAGTTAATTAAAATTCATTTAATTTTATATTGGTGTTAAGTAATTAAATTAATAAAAGAAAATTTGTATTTGTTTCTAATAATTCAAATCTATTAGAGTTTGGAAAATCTTTATCGTATTAACTAAAAATGAAATAAATGTTGGTACATAGGGTAGTGAGATGGATGAGCTTGCTGATTCTTGCATAATGCTTCTATGTTTGGCTGTATGCTGGTAAGAAGCATAACAATCATAGTGCATTAAATCTCACTTTTTTTTAAGGCTAGAACTGGAAGTTGTAGTAGGGCAATCAGTAATAAATTTCATAAAATGTCAAGTCTTGGGAGAAAAGTGATAGACACTTGCCATTTCTGAATTCTGACATTTTCTGCAATTATATGATATATTAGTAAATTTGAATTTTATTTGTCTTTTCTGGAAGTTAATTAGGGCCACAAAAGTAGGTTTCAGAGACTGCAGATTGAGAAATGCTGAAACATCCGAGCATAAAGAGAGATAAAAGTTTCATCATAACAACCATACCTGCGGAATACGGAAATCTTCTGATGATGATTGAAAGAAGATAAGCGATCTGCTGGCCTGTCCGATGGTAAAAATAGAGGGTTGACCAGCGGGTCATGGTCATTAGTGATTGTTCCCCTCGTACCCCATGTAGTTGTAGCCTTAAGCTGTGGTTCAGGGGTGAAACATTGTTGCATAACTGAGCGTTAAAAGCAGTATTATAACAAACTGTTGTAGATGAAATTTAGTCACAGTTTGCGATAAGAATATTAAAACCTGCTATCGAAATGACCTTGCTCGGCTGCAGCTAGCTCAACATCTTACCCTTAAAACCTCTCTCAAGAGAGCCCGCTATAACCCTGCCGGTTAAATTAGAATTTGGCAGGTTTCCCCAACTCCGATTGGCGACATTATTTGGCGAGATTTTAGAGTTCCTTATTTTCCGGGTGACATTTTTTGTGTTCCTTATTTTCCGGAGGCTTTCTTTCCGTTTCCTTTTTTACCGGGTGACATTTTTTCCGCACACCCCTTCTTCAGGAGCAACAAAATATTTGCAAGGGTAGGTGGAGCAAACAACCAATTATAGTAGTAAAAGCAGTGGGGAGAAAGGAAAACAAATGTAGTGCTATCTGTAGAGAAAGGCCTTAAAGGAAAAACGATTTTAAATTAATTTAAGATCCAAAGAAAATAAATTTTTATGACTATGTAAGGCTTCAAGAAAATCTAATTTACCAGCTTTGAAAGATTTTTGAATAATTTCAAATGTTATTTTCAAAGTATTTTAGTTTAGCCAATGTGTGTATCTGTAATGTGAGTAATGTTCATTTGCACCCACTGCAATGTGTAACTGGAATGCAAGCTGAGGTCATTGATGGCCATGAAAAGGTTGAACCATAATGACAAGAAATATGGTACTTCTCTGGTATAGTGGATACTATGACAGTAAATTATTAATGTACAAAATATTCAGCATGAAAAAGCTGCCAAGATGGGGAAAAAATAAAATGCAGCAAATTTTAAGTAAATTTTCGCGTATAATTTCTCACTTAAATGCCTTTAGTATTTCTGGTGTTTGATTACCTGCCAACCCTGTAAAGAAATTCACCAGGCAACATGCTGTATTGCCAAAATAGGCAACATATGATATTGTCAAAATGCATTTATGCGGCAACCCAGGTATGCACATACACTGAGCGGATAAAGGGAAGTTTTAGTATTTGTTATGTTGGATTGAGTGCATTTTTTTTCTTTGTAAGAAATCATAAGGGAATGTATAATTGGCCGACTTATGAAAAAGAGAGCCTTGTATTTTGTTGAATTATAGGGAATGCAAGAATTTGCATTCCATGAAGCTGTACTTTGTAAATGATTGAATTTTATTGATCAAAATTTTGTGTGCCAATGTGGAGTTTCTGTGGCCAAGTGGTAAAGTTTCTGAACATTGGTAGTTTGGTCCGGGGTTTAAATTCGAGTGAATGGGCTGGCTGCTGTCAGTTTCTCTTAGAAGAAAGTCCTCCACGAAGGCATCCATTTCCTTAAGCAGTCCACTAGAATTCATTTTGTAAAAAAAAAAATTTTTTTTTTTTTTTACAAAATAATTATTTTTAAATTTATAATTACATTTGTAACATGAAATAACAATCCATTCTAAAATGCTTTTTTGAAACTGTTATTTGTGAGCTGTGGATTACTTTTCGCACGATGTATTGATCCAAAATTCTTTTCCTAGCTATATTACAAAATTTAATTATCACTGCACTTTTTTTTAGTGAGTTACCTTAGCTTTTCTGATTGTACCTTATTAAATGATAACTAGACTGCTGAAGAGACCAATGACAGTATAAGTGTGAAGTAAAATGTAAAAAAGAAAAAAAAAAGTTATGATAAAGTTACACATATATACGAAAAAAATGAGAAAGTTTAAAAAATTTAATTTTAAAATTGAAGTGGGTGTTTTGTACAGCATGGTGCTTTTAAAGTTTTAATGCATTTAGAATTTTTCAAGAAAATAATTAATGTCAGCTTCTTTTTTATTGTATCACTAGCCGCTGCGCGGCCAGCCTTCGTCTGGCTTTTAAGTGTACCGGAAAAATGCCTAAAGAGAACACCAAACATTAAATTTGAAAACTGCACAGAATTTTACTCTGCAGAACAATTTTATCGAAAAAGAAACAAACAACAACGGAAGAAAATTCAGTTAAAAATGCATTACATATAAAAAGCATACAATGGAATAAGCAATATATAAAATTCAGTTGAAAATGCATTACATATAAAAAGCATACAATGAAATAAGCAATATCCCTTAATACAAATATTAATCATCCTAATAAATAAATTAACCAACTTCCTGCTGCCTTCTCTAGACAAACGTCCAGTATCCAAGAGAAACATTAAATTTAAAAACAGCACAGAATTATCGCCCTCATTTTTCCGTGCTGATATCAGCAACAAAGGCTGTGTGCCATTGTTGTTCATATAATGAGAGAAAATTATCAATTTGATATTATTTCATCTTGTCTAGATGCATCTTGTGTACCAGATTTCATAGGCCTGGGTCTATTAGCTTACGCGCAGTACGAACGAAAGACACCTACACACACAGAAAGACTCGTCCTTTCAAATATAGATCTATAAATTAATTAAACAATTTACGTTTGGAAAAAGAAAGAATCCTTCAATTTCTTAAACTATTCAATAGAGTGAAATCTCGCTTTGCTATAGCCCATTATGTCTTAAAATGACACGATTTCGTCAGAAAACATAAAATTTTTTTAAAAAATTTAATTCAAATTCGAAAAATTCGCTTCGAGGTGCACTGGCTCATGCAAAACAATCATGCAAAACTTTTCAATATCTTACAAACAGTGAAATAAGCAAAAAATAACATGAAACAAACTCAAAAAACAAAACATTTCGCTCAGAATTTTAATCTGCAGAACAACTTTATCAAAAAAGAAATCAATAAAAATGTATTATATATATAAAAAATGACAATGAAATATGCACTATCCCTTAATACAAATATTACTTATGCTAATAAATAAATTAACCAACTTCCCTTTGCAAAATCTTAAGAACTCAAATGGTATAAACAGATTAAGAACTTAAACAGATTAAAAAATATCATGCAAAACTTTTTTATAATTAAAATTATATATAATTAAAACATAATATTACAATGAAATAAGCAATATCCCTTGATACAAATGTTAATTATCCTAATAAAGTAATTAAACAATTTACCGTTGCAAAAAGAAACAACTTTTTAATTTCTTAAACTTTTCAGTCTCTTAAAAACAGTAACATAAGAAATACGATGAAAAATTGTTGCCAAACCGAAATTTTTAAAAGAATGAAACTATTCAAAATGATGCAATTTCATCAAAAATCTATCAACAACAATAAGAAAGGAAAATTGTTGCCAAAACTACATTTTAAAATATCTGAGATGTGAGAAGTGTATTCGGAAGCTTCATTTTAAAAAATTAAAAAAAAATACAAAATAATATTATTTTTCCAAAATTCTTTTTTAAAAGGAGTCGAAAGGATTAAAGTTCAACGTGTCCAAAAATCAAAGGAAAATAAACAGCACATTTTTTAAAATAAGTTTTAAAAAAAAATTCCGCTGAAAAGGTGTTAAGCTCACCTTCCTAAATAAATTCGTATTTAATCGATTTATTGAAATACGAAATTTATTTTAAGTTCGTAAAATAGCCAAGTGTCTATGCTTCACGACGATGTAAAAATGAAATGTATGGAGTGAAATCTCGCTTTTCTGTAGTCTATTATGTCCCAAAATGACGTGATTTGGTCACAAAACATAAAATAAAAAAAATTCTAATTCTAATTTCGAAAAAATCGCTTCGAGGTGCACTGGCTCATGTGTAGATACACCTATGTACCAAATTTCGTGGCCCTGGGTCTATTAGCTTACTCGCAACACAAACGAAAGACACACACACACACACACAGACTCTTTGTTTTATTATATGTAGAGATTAGATTAAAATGTATAACAATACTTTTTCGGAGTAGCATAATTACTATAATTAAAAGAATTGTATAAATGTATATTAAGTATGTTGCATATCTGATATCATTGAATTAAAGTTGTTATAATTTTTTTACAGACTTCATTTCCAGGAACAGAATTTCAAAGACTGTCTTCAACTTCATCTAGGTAAAATATTATTTAATGTTGTAAAATATGTCACATTTTGTAATGAAATTGTTACATAGTTTCTATATAAGAGTGTAATTTTTGCATATATAAGATATATGTATTTTAATAATTATAGTCATCTATGATTTTAGCACAAAATTTATTAGTTTTCCTGACTTTTTAATTTTTGCGTTGTGTGAAATTTTATTTTACAGCCCTTAGGTTTGCAGTTTCTAGTTTTTTTTAAATATTTAATTTGCTTTTCCAAATATGTTTTATTCAGAATGTTGGTTAATTGTAAAATTGGACTTCTTGTGAGAGACTAATATTATTAATCTTTTTTTTTCCCTTATGGTTAGGAGGGGAAGTGGAAAAGTAATAGTTAGCTTATTTGCAACAACTGGACTTGGATTAACTGGAGCTATTGTTTATGGAAAATATGATCCAAAATTTAAGGATTTACTTCAAGAAAATATTCCATATGTCAGTTATATATACAAATGGTTTCCTGAAGAGGATCAAAAGTCAACTAGGTATATTTTTGTTTAAAATAATTTCTAATTAGGTTGCTTAAAAATATAGTAATTATGGATTTTCAGCATTTATAATTTTCGTTATTTAAGACGTATCGAGTCTTAAAATTATCTTGAAGCTCAATAAACTCTGGGTCATGAAGATTTCTGTAAGGAAGAAGATTTTTATGTAACATTAGCAGAATTGGAATCTTTTATAGTAGAAAATGATATTGTTATTTGAAAAGAATTATGCAGTGACATATCTTCACATCTCATATCTCCGAGGTCACAATTTGAAACTTATTTTTCAAGTGATAAATGTACCGAATTCCATGATCTTTCCATTACAATACTAAAAATATCAAATTGTCATTGAACGAAAGGGAAGAGTTAACTAAACTCTCAGGTGACAGTGGACTGTATGTGAAATCCTAGCCAGAAGGTATGGTTAATTTCTAGCCCTTGTTATCAGTGGAAACAGAGTGTAGTGAATGGTGCTTTAAAAAATTATAATTTAGTTTGCTTCTACATTCTGCATAAGAAAGGGTTTTCATGACTCAAAAACAAAGTACTGAAATTGATGTATGTGCTGGTCTCAGATTTAAGTTTGCCAGCATACATCCAAATATAAAACTGCTTTGCAAGAATGGGCAGGTTCATCCATCTCATTTATCTGCATTTGTTTAATTTTTAGGTAAATGCTAAAGATTATCCAAATTCTAATAGTCTTGAATCATTAATAACAAGTATAAATTTTCTTGGATTGACTTAATTGCATTAATATCAATTTTAAATTTAATTAATTTTAATATATGCAAAAAAGATGCTTTCAAAGGAGGATATGTGGTCCTCGGATCATTCTAATTTATAATAGTGGTTTGCACTTGGAAAAGGTTTGAGAAATGCTCTCCTAGGGTGCTCATGCTGTAATCTGGGGTAGCTATCCCAGACTAGGTAGATATCCCATGTGTGTTTTGCCCTAGTTAAGTTATCCATATCTGTTAAAACTGTCGAACAAAAGTCATTTTTGTCTTTTAATACAATTATTTATTCTATCTGAAAGGTACTATAATTGAAAAAAGTATTTTCAGTGATTTCGAAACAACATAATTGAACTTCTAAAACTGAATATATGACTGTGAAAATTTGCAAAATCAGAAAACCTGTTAAACAGCTGCTGAAAGGTCCTGTAGACCACTTCCAGTTTTAAAAAGGCTTTAAATAGAGAAAATATTCATTTTATGGCATTTTTAAATTTAAAAAAAAATCAGTTTCATAAAGATTACAGAAACTAACTATTTATGTGGTCGTCTGGTCCCTGTAGTTGTAATTAATAAAAGTTTTTACTTATTTAAAAAAATAAAACACAAAAAGTATGGTACCATTGCTGCGCCACAATCAAGACCAGTATAGCAAAGTGCTTCTCTCATTTATATCACCTGCAGGATAAGTCATTTACCAGTTGCTTTTCTCTCTCTGTATCCTTCTAACAAGGAAGGTCTTGCAACTTTGATCTCCGAATTTCTCTGAAAAAATGTATATGATTCTACTCATCTCGAAATGCATGATTGGAAAAAACTTAGTTGCTAATATTCTATAGATAGGCAGTTAAAAATTGTAAAAAATAACAAGATTTGGCTATACAGCATTGTTTGATAAGTTTGAAGATTTTTAGAATGCATCTTTAAAAATTTGGAAAGCCGATTGATGTACATAGTGAAAATATAAAGTAATGAAAAGATAAAAAGTGAAAGCAGACATTTTTTGACTGTCAAAGCACACAAAATTAAAGGTTTAACAAAACTGATGGACATTTTCCTTAATTAGGTCAGAATGCAAGAAATTCTAGCTATGATTTTACTGTAAAAAAATGCATATTTTTATCAATACAAATACTACTACTATATATATTAACAAATATGCTGAATGTGGGTTGTATGTATAGCACAGGTGGAGTTCAGTTTAAAAAAATGAAAGTAGTCTGTTTTACACTAATTCCAGTTAACTAACTGAAACTGAATCACAAAAGTTTCAAGCATGTAAGGCCACTGGCAGTCAATGTGGGATCAGCAAGTGGAAAGGCTGCATGTGTATTTTCTTGTTTTTATCCATGGGTAATGTGAATGTAAGCTGTTTCTTGTGAAAAATTCTCCCTTCCTGTTAAAATGCTCTAAAATGCCCTGTTAAAATGCTCATTTTATTTTGGACATACAGCAAGCTACTTTTAAGTTTTTTAAATCATTTCTTATATCTCACTACAATTTTACTGCTTTTTTCTGCTAATAATTTCATGATGCATGTTGAAGCTTTGGTTTATTTTATTAGTTTTATTATTATTATTATTATTGTATTTATTATTCAGAATCGTTAGTTGACAAAATAATTGTTAGTTCACTTTCAAATATGGTATTATTTTCAGAACCAGTCTCTTTAGCTGATGAGATGAGAATTACTTCTGTCACTTCAGCAACCATAATTTCAAACTGAAAAATCAAAAATTCCATTTTTAACAAATTTTTTCCTGATTATCAATAGAATAGTAGCAGCTATTTTCCCCATTTGTATGTATTTTTAAATGAGTAGATTCTTTTGAGAAAAATTTAAAGTTTGAAGACCTCTCTTGTAAGTACTTAATTTAGCTGAAATGAAGATGGACATTTTCCATAGTTTTATGAAACATATTTCCATTTGGTTCATGTACAGTCTTCCCTAAGTGCAGTGTTACCAAATTTTTGTTAATTGCCAATGAATGCACTTGACTGATAACTCGAGATCTCATGACTTAAAATTTTTTTATTGAAATACTTTTAGGTTTGATGTTTTCTTCTGATCAACACATGGTGTTATTGTAGGACAGACTAGTATGTAAATAATTTTAAAGATGCACAGGGCAAGTTCTTTGTTTAGATTTCACTATTTTTATTGCTGAAAATGCACATTTGCATTTAAAACATGCACAGTGAATCCTCTTGTGGCCATTTTTTGTATGTCACACTGTGGGAATTACTAGTATTATTTGACAGTATAATTAAGTATCAGTGTTGATGATAATAATACACCAAGATTTCTGATTTCTCTGTGAAATTAAAATGTTTGCTCCATTAGGTAATTTTGGTAATGAATTAAATCTCAGCTTCTTAATATAAGTAAGTAATTAAGTCGCAAATTAGTAATATAAGAAACAAATGTTAATTTACCCCTGAATGACTAATTTTGCCCTCCTTCAGTATGGCTTAATTTGCCATACAATCTGTCAATCTTTAAACCTTATGGCAGTGACCGAAAGTTGCTTTTTTGTTTGGCATATTTGAATTAGAATAACAGGTACCTATGTTGAATTTCATAATCAGATCTAAAATACGTATCTTTCTCTGCTTCTTTGAATATAAAAGTGTCTGTTTTACATATGACTTCTTTTCGCAGAATGTGTGTCCTGTTCTGAAAATCACTAATAAAGTAACATGTACATTAATGTTTTGCATAAATTCTGAGCTTATTTTTAGATAGAAGTTGGTTTCAGTGAAATGCTTTTAGTTCAAAACAACTCACAATAATGCTCTATTTATATGTTGATTAATTCAGATTTCTTATAATGTTCTTATTTTATTATTTTTCTCACTTTATGACAGTTTGTGGAAGAGTTAGTATACTTGTTTATTATTGATTCATAAAGAAAATAATTCATATAATAATCAAATATACAAATCTGAAGGCAGCCAGTATGTGTGATAAGTATAGTTTGACAATTTATAGAAAACAGGAAGAGAAGCATGCCAATGCAAAACTGAAATTAGGCGAAATAAAAACCACACATTGTTGCTGTTTTTCCTAGCATTTAAAATGAACTTACTCAGATGAAACTTATGATATGAGGGTTTGATTCTTTCTTTATTCGAATACTGATTTTAGCAGACATCAACAGTTTAAATCCAGATCATATTCTGAAACTGTGAAAAATCAGATTCATTCATGTTATAAAAAGAAAGCATGAATTTGAACTGATTTGCTGAGTTTGTTAATCAAAATACAGGAATTCAAAATCTTCAAAATATTAAGGTTGCTGTTGTATACTGTGTCATGTAAAATTATAAGTTAAAAAAAGCATAAAGCAACTGAAAAATTTAACGTTAGATAAGCAATTGTCTATGAGGAGGAGCTCAATCCATTGAGTAAATTCTGTCTAAGTTGAATGAATGTGGTATAAAGATATTGTGGATATCTGATGCGAAAGTTTATATCCACTCACTAGCTGTAAGTCTACTGGAAGGTCAGGTTAATGTTCATGAAAGAAGTCAAAGAGAATGAACTTTAAGTGATTAGGCACCTTATAGAAGTTGTGTTCAAACATCTCAGCAGATAACTCTTCTTTTCACTTTATTTTTCATTATGCTTTTCAATTGACAGCTGTAAAAAACCTGGAAAGGAATAAATCATTAAAAAAAAATTAAAAAGAAAGGACACCATTGAAAACCTATCAAACACTATATGAAAAAGAAATCACTAGAGAAAGAATTTAGGGGAAAAAAATTGTAACTCTTAACATCATAATTTTTGGTGCATTTTTAGAGTATTATTTAACCTATCATATATGTTAAAATTAGTGTTTAATAATCTTTTTCCTGTACATGAAAGTATATAAAAAATAATTTCTTACTTTGAGAAATAATTTTCGGAAGCGCTGTTCAAATTATTTTGATGTTATAATTGATAAAATACATTAATAAACTTTAAAATTGATTGAAAAATACAAGAAAGACTATTTACTAAAAGAAGTAACAAAATCTTTCACAGGAAGTGGAAGGCAGACATTCAGTGAGCTCGGTCTCTGTCCATATGAGAATGACTAGAAATATCTCTCAACTCTTTAGGAAATGAATTATTAGTCTCATTCATGACACTAATTGTCTCATTTACCATATGAGTATATCCTTCGTCTGATAAATAACAGTTGTACTCCATAATAATTTGAAGTCAAGGCTTTATAAAATAAAAAGTGAAGTATGCAAAATGTAAGCAATAAAAGCAATGCAAGCATGATAGAATTATAGTAACCCTAAAAGGCCTTACATAGTAGCAAAAAAAAAAAAAAAAGAATAAGTATTCGAAGGGACATCAGAAACATGAATGATTTTATCACATTGCAAGCCAAGCTCTGTTTGTTTACATTATGCCTTTCCCTCCTTCCCTGCAACAGCTGACACTAACGTTACACTGAATGTGATCAAACTGAAGGTCAGCATTCTAAAACTATATTCATTTCAAAAGTAATGGACACTGCATGCCATCTAGTGGTCTTTAAAAAAGTTTCAGCTTAAAATGCATATATGGATCACCCATCCCTTATGTTCGCTCTCTAGTGATGCGTAGGTGGGACGCCCAGCTGTGAGAGATGTTCGTAGGGAATGCATATATGGGATGCCCGTTTGGCAACAGTTAAGGATAAATTACTTGGATAATAACCACTAAAAGTCAAATAAATGGATAGCTGCTTACCTTCTTCCCTCTTTTTAGCATTTTGTATAGAGAAGTATTTGCTGCTGAATAAAAACAAGTGATTGTCATTTGTTTTTTATGAGAGCCTTTCAGAAATTCAATTATTCAAGCAATGAGACATTTTCAGATTAAACAATGTGCTGAAATCATTTTGGAATCATCTCAGATAGTCTTGAGTTGTCTTCAAACCAAGTACTGTTTGATTGCGATGGAAACAAACAAGTTTTTGGGTTTTATCTGATGTTTTATTTCATTTTTTTCAGTTTCCCAGTTTATTTAATCGATTATGAAAAAGCATGCAAGATCTGTCTGTCTTTAAGTAGGATGTCTTCGTGGAAAATAGTTAAGGAAACCGGATTAGTCATGTCATGCATGGTGAAAGGTTACGCTGCTCTTCTGAACACCATAGAAAAATAAATCATTTTAAAATTGTAAAATGCCAAAATGTTATTGATGAGCATTCATAAACTATTTCTCACTGCAAAAAAATGTTTCAGTGTTTAGTATTCATGGTAAATAGGAGATTTAATTTATTTATAGTATTTCTTTGATTCTTGTGTCAAAATCAGTTTAATTTCCAAAGATACCTCATCATTTCCAACTAGGTACCTAGAGAAAGCATACATGTACCAAGACACCTGCTTATTGATCAGTTACATAAAAATATTTAGTACAAAAAGATCAGAGTCATATTTCCACAAGATTTTCTCAAATCTTATCCATAGGCTTATAAATTCTGGTCTGTTTCGCCATACGTTTTGCTTCCTTGTACAGAATAAAGGAAGTATCGTAATCACAGAAAATTCGGGTACCATATTTAGGCGAAAATATCCATTCTGACTGTTATCGAATACAATTTAACGATGTTTTTGTGTGCCATCTGTATGTAAGGACAAAATAAAGGACTCTTATTTCCCCAAACGAATTATAAAACTGATTTAAAAGGGATTCAGAAGAGATTTTTTTCATGGTGTTTGTCCGTATATATGTATGTATCTATCTCGCATAACTCAAAAACGAGTAGCCTCAGAAGGTTGAAATTTTACATATAGGACTGCTATAACATGTATATGTACACATCCCTTTTTGGTTGCAATCGGGTGCACCAAAATTATATATATATATATATATCCACTTTGTTACTCGGCTCCATGAGTTTTTTTTTATTCTTATATGTTGGTAAATTGGGCATTTTTTGCTTTAAAAATAATTGAATTGTGTTGTTCTTATCTTCTGGTTAAGGTTTTTATGCCTTTAGCTAACCTGCATGTTATAGTTGTAGAATTATCAACAATTTAAAAGTTGTTTAATTGCGGCTAAGCCTAATTTTTTTACCATAACAGCCATATTTGTTTACATTCGAAACTTAGCAGTATAGTGGATTTGTTGCCAATCTAGAGATAATAAGCTTTGCTACAACAAAGTAATGTCTTCTTTTACTATTGCGAATTAAATCATGCATAATCCATTCTGAAATTATCATTTAAGTTATTAAATTATCCCATATATTGACTCAGCTTCCACAACAAATTAAAGCAGTTTCTACGGCTACAGTGTCTTTTTGCCCAGTACGACGAACAGTAAATTTTCAGTTTTATGCACCGAAAAATCTGCTTTCTTGCACGCTGGCCGAATTGCTTGTTTTTGCATAGAAACTGCAATTGTAATTATAAAAATTGTTTTTTTTCTTTAATTGTTTTAACTGTATTTGGTATTTTATGTATCTTAATATATATATCTCTTAAAATTTTTAATATAGATATTTTGAGTTTTATGTATTTTTGCCTTGTCGCGAAGTGAGAACTGAATTAATTGAATGAGAAATGTATCTCTAATGAAATTCAAGGAAATAAGTTTAAATGAAATGCAGCAAAAAGTGTGTGTAATTTAATATTCCATACAATGAAGTCGTGGTGTACACATCAGCTTTTTTATTTATGTTATAACTTAGGGACATTTGGATGCTAACAGTAAGGGTTGCATGTTATATTGATTGAAATAAAAGTGTAAAAGGTTTCTAATTCTCTGAAACTGCTGTTAAAATGTTTCAAGATAATGAATTTATAAGTACTTGATTGTAATCTAAATTAATTTAAAGAAAGTAAGATGCTTGCATGTGTAAAATGGTAGCTGGAAATGAAACTCTCTCTCTATATATATATATATTTAGTTTTTTAGATTTAATAAATTCAAAGTTATGCTAATAGAAACTGTAGTGAAAAATTAAAGGACTTATTTGAGAGAATAGTTTAGTAATATTCTTGCTAAATGTTTCTGCAAAAGTGTTTTATGAACTCTTTTGTTTCCAAGCACTTATACATTGCTGGCGGTTGAAAATTTTTTGTTATTTTTCCATTATCTGTCTAGCATTCCCACAAAGTCGACAGTTGTTGGTGACTACTTTTCCATAAATTTAACACATGGAAAACAGTAACCATTTAAAAAATATGTTGGTGTGCTGTATATAAAAGAGCAGTGAAGTAACAGAATTAAAAATGCAAAAATCATCCTTAATTAAATAGTAAAAATTATGCAAAACAAACATCCATAGTGAAACAGTCAAAATTTTATAAAACAGTAACAAATTAACTGGAAACTGCAACAAACATCCATATTAAAACACTTACCTTTCTATTTTCTTAGTCTGTCTGCACAGCGACCTGCTTGAACTTTTTTTTTGAAAAAAGAAGAATCAGGGAATTTAAAAGTTCTTGACATTACAAAGCAATTTGGCACTGCTGTTCATTACCCATCAACCTGTTTTAACTTAAAAAAAAAAATTGCACTTATATGGAGAAAACTATTATTGCAATCACTCATGGATAGCTCATAAACTAATTTCAAATTCGAAAATTTCTGTAAACACTGTCTTTTTCACTAGCAGGCAAACTCTACAGATTCATTATGATTTCTTACAAGAAAAAAATTCCACACATTAATCAAAGCAGAAACCACAATTATAACCCAAATTCCAAAATGGTGTGCATCATGTGTGGACATAGTGCACATGCAACCATTAGTGGGTTGCCAGATAACATGTATGTTCATTATATCCTGGATTGCTTACTTTGGAAACATGGCACTTTGCCCTGTTATTCTTTTCACCATTGGGCAGGTAATGCAAAAGTACCAAATTTTTAAAATATTCTTATCATGTAATTCAAGTGCACATATTTATTGTACTCCCTTTTTTTCCCCCCAAATTAATTACAGTCCACGTAAAGAATCTGCAGCAGAATTGAAAGATGTAGCTGTTTCAGATAGTTTATTAAAAAAGAAACTTGATCGTGAAAAGGCAGCAGCTACTGAGGTAAGTTATATGACATTCAATGTTTTCTAAGAATATATAACTTAATATCTATATATTTACACACAGGGTTCATACTATTCGTAAAAGTCTTTGATCTCAACCAAAATCTGCAAATGGTCCTTAATTCTGCTGAGTGAATATTTCTGTCCATTTTCTGTGACTATTTTTCTTAATGTGAATTAACATTTTATATGAATATAGAGTGTAGTATATGCAGCTTGTAAATGGAGCTATTGCAAAATGGCAGTGTAAACACTGAGTAACAACCAGCCACCCTAGGAAGAAAGTTTTGGGGTATGTGATTGGTTATTTGCCCAGCCTTTCAAAATAGGTATTATCAACAAGAATACTGTCTGTCTATTAAAAAATAATTCTTGGACTTCAGCCTTACAACCATGCTTCGCCCTACTGTGATGAAAACATGATCTTTTTTTTTTAAAAAAAAATAAACAAGGTTGAATTTCATAAAGGTCATGGTCCCACCCACTGTTATCAATCAATTCTGAAATTCTTTAAGGATATGAACAAAAGAAATGGAAGGAAAAATGTTCTAGAAAAATCTGCCGATATTAGAACAATCTAAATGTGAGGAGGGCCACATATTTCTATGAAGAGTTGAGCTGCCCTTGCTCCAGAGGTATTAGGAACAGTAGAGACCATCTAGTACAGGCATGTCAAACTCACTATTTTAAGTGGACCAATTAGGCATCAGTGTGCAATAGTGTGGGCCGCTTGAAATATGGTCATATTCATACTTAATGGTGAGTGATTAAATACATAAAATTATCTCTAATAGATTGAACATAAAGAAGTCTGTATAAAAGATGCAAACCTATTATTTCTACACAGCTGACATATGCTTCCTGCAACCAGCTTTTGGATACCTGGAGATGCTATATGCACTAATAATTTTCAGAACAGAGGTCAGATGAACCCCTGCTAATTTGGACCATGTTGTGGACTTGTTCCTTTTTTTAAGTGAGAAATGCTATTCTCACCTGTACATGCTACCAAACGTATAAATCATGTGTGATATAAATTTGTGGCTGGCTTTCAGAGAAACGTGAAAATATTTATTAAATTTCAGATATCCACTTCACTAAATTCTTCCTTGAGAAATGAGTCACACTGAATTTCTGTTAATTCGATTTGTAATTGGGCTGATGAGAAAGTCTTTTTTAATACAGTCTTTTTTTTAATAATTACTGTCCCCTAGAAAGTTCTCCACGAAGGCATCCCTTCCCTTAGGCAGATAGCTGTAGTGTACTTTGCCAGAATCAACTAAACCAAACTAATTTTTACTAACATTATAATTCTATGATTTTCATTGTTTCTCGGGAAGGGCTGCAAAAAAGTGAGCCATGTGTTTGATATGCCTGATCTAGAATATTGTTTTGGAGAAAAAATAACCAGTGAAATAAATTTTTAAAAATTTTTGACAATGGTCATTGGCTGTTGAGGTCTATCACCCAATTTTTCTATCAGACTATAGGTTCTAGTAAGATTTATAGACCCTCAATCAATTCATGCCTGTACACTTTCATGAATTTTTCATAATTTTTATGACACTGCTCTAGTTATTAAATCTGGCATACAAAATGACTTTTTTTTTACGAATTTTGCAATTTTTAGCAGATTTGCTAGACACTGTGACAGTTTGGAGATTTATTATCAGATTTGTTATAAGTGCAGAAATTCAGGTTATCGTGTAAGTTCATTCTCTTTATTTCACAAACAAAATTTTGCCTTTTTTGTAATAGGAATTCTTTGATGTATGCTACCAAGTCTGACTATTTATCGATATTTTTGCAATTTTAATACCAGTTTACCTGCAAAATTTTTGATTCAGCGATCTGTCAATTTCATGACAATTTTTTTAATAAATGTAAAGGCATTATCTGATATTGCTAAAATAATAATAGTATAGTTAAATTCAGTTTTTACAAAACAATATTAGAGTAAAATATTTTTGTATCCATCAGTTATGTTTAAAACTATTTTTACCCTTCATTTTAATGACTTTTGAATATCTTCATTTTGAAATTTAAACAAGATAAGAAATGTTATGAAACAGAAATACTTTTTAGTTAAAGAAAAAATGTTGCTGCAATTAAGATTTAATGGTAACTGTTTTTTCCCTCTATATTTCTTTCAAAATATTCAGATATATGTTCTCTATAAAATTAATTTCTTGCTTTTTTCTAAAATGTTTTAGAAATTATTCTGAATTTTACTCACTAATTGTCTGGTATATTTATGGCTTAAAGTGTAGAAAAAGGCCTGTGACAAAATAAAAAATGTATTTCTGTTATTAATGCAGAATTTACAGTTCCATAGTAAAATTGTTACAGATACCTCATATTTATAAGAGAATTTTTGGAAAAGCAGTAAGAAATATGTTATCTGAATTTTCTGTTGTAGTACTTTATTATTTTATGGCCTCCATTTATTTAAATGCCACTAAGAGCTCCCATATTATTGGTCTGTGTCAAACTGACCACTCTACTTGGGGCTCTTCTCATATCAGGCACTGTATGTGATTGTGGCTAAGACTGCTGATTAGCCAGTTTGCCAAGAGCTCTGAATAGAGTTGTTGCTTTATTGCAATTTACTAATAAAAAGGCACATGGTACCATTATGATAAGGAAATGCTGGTAGTTATGTATTAATGCAACCACATTTGTAGAAGTGACCAAATTTTTGGAAAAAATTCAATTGTGTTTCTAATATTCAAATTAGATTAGAATTCTATAGAAAGAATTTGTAGAACCCTAATTAAACTAAACAATCTTAATTTTCTCATGAAACAGTAATTATCTAAAGCCATTTAATAATATAATATTTTAATTATGCATAGTAAACTTTGGACTGAAATGTTAGAAGATTATGTAAAGATTTCAAATAAATCATATACTTTGCTAGTGGAATGAGTATATTTACAATACAGCAGCTGATAAATGCCAGCAGAGTGAAGTGATTTATGTTTATGTAGACTTCACAGCTAAGTGTTAATGAAAAATCTGCAGTCTTTCTATTCATGAATGCCTTAATGATAGTTTTCATTGTAGTGTATGAAATTTGAGTTTTTGAGTATTCTTTTCCTTATAAAAAGAGCAAATGAGTATTTTATGAGAAGGCTAAGATAATCCTTGAGCAGTGAAAGGAATGCATCAAAATTTTAGTCTCTTCAGATGTTAATCTTAGTCATCAGTAAGAAGAGAGAAAACATCAAATCATGATACACTTCCATTGTTGTGGATTGAACATTTTAAAACTAAATCTTTAAAAATCAGCAGTAGAAGTAAGTTGGATAAAACACAGTTTTGACCACAAAAGCTAAAAAAAAAAGCTTAAATATAACTTTTTAGAATTAAAAAAGTAGGCTCAGATTTTTTAAATGTATGGGTGTATAATAATCCTGTTTTCCTTAGTTTGAGGAAAGTATATGAATCTTAAGACGTTTTATTCTCTTTCCTTTTTTCTAAGATGGTTGAGGAAAGAATGAAGAAAACTCTTCTAAAGGTTATTACGAGAAAGATAAAGCAGAGTTATATAATTCTCTCAGATGCCTGAAGGTTTTAAACACCTTTCAGTCTGTCATACACTGGTTATCATAAATTAAGGAAAAATAACAAAAATCACGATTACTGAAAAAGTTACAAGTAGAATTTTATGAAACTTACCCACGATATACAACACATAGTAAGGTATCAAATAACATAAAAAGAAATTACCAGACAATTATGGTAGTATAGAAATTAGCACATGCATAAAATGAACAAATCAAAGGTGCCAGTTTGCTATAGGAAAAGTACCTTCAATATGGAATATGATCACCTCAAGAAGCAATACATCACATACAGCGATGTGTAATGCTTTCAATTATGTGGTATATCAGTTCCATGGGAAGCGAGAGCCATTGTTCTTCCAAAGCAGTTGCAAGCATGGCAAGGGTCTGAGGGGGGGGATTGAGAGCAGCTAGACATCTTTCTAAAGCATCCCAAACATGCTCGATAGGATTCAAGTCCGGGGATCGAGCTGGCCACTCCATGCGCATAATTGTTTCCTGTTGAAAATAATCATCTACGATGCGAGCTCTGTGTGGTCTTCTATTGTCATCCTGTAACAGCAAAGCATCACCTATTGCCCTGCCATATGGGCGCACATAAGCATCAAGGATGTCATCTATATAAACCTGAGCATTCACAGTTCCCCTTGGAAAGACATAGAGGTCTGTGCGTCCACCCAAAGAGATGCCACCCCAAACACAGACACTGCCTCTTCCGTATGCATTTCTTTGACAGATGTTTGATGGATGATAATGGATTCCAGATTCTCTCCATATCAAATAACGCCTACTATCGCTTTCTAGACTAAACCTGGACTCATCCATAAAGAGAACAGCCCTCCATTGATCAGGTTTCCAGTGAACATGTTGTGGTGCCCACTGCAAACGGTCCCTGCTATGGCGTGACATGAGCGGCATCCAAATAACTGGTCGCCTCACCATACAGACCACCTTCGTGAAGCCTTCTACACACAGTTGACACTGACGCCAACCTTCCGGTGGCTGCAGCAAGAGAGGATCTAAGAAGAGTCCGAGTACCGGTTCTATTCCTGCGTGCACATAATGTCAAATATCGATCATCGGTGCTCGTCGTAGCAGTTGCCCGTCCTTGGCTGAACCTCCTCGATGCCGAATCTGTGGTTTGAAATTGCCTCCAAAGTCTGTGAACCACAGAAGGACTTGCATTTAGCCATTTGGCGACTTCTGTTTGACTTTGTCCTGCCTCTTGTCTCCCAGTGGCTCTCCATCGTAGTTCTGCAGGCAAATGATGTCCGGAGGTTATTGTTACGAATTGGCTGTCTCAGTTTCTGATGTCACTATCACTGTGAAATATGGTCTGAAACTTGCTCTGAAACTTGACTTTTATGCTCCTTGCAGATGGCATATTCCGAGTGCAGCACCACTAATTTGCGTATTGCAGTTTTACTCAGCTACTCTTGCTTGGCAACATATTCAAATTTTACATGGTTTGGCTTATTTTTGACGGAGGTATCACAATTTATGTGATTTTTCCTTAATGTATGATAACCAGTGTAGTATGATATATGGAGACTCTTCCAGGGCTAGCTGAAGGTCGATTAAAGATTTGTGGAGCTCCATTAGAAGATCTGTCCATGGAACTGACGACCCTTGTTTTGATTAGGTCTCTCATAACATACTTATTACAATTGAAACCTAGTACAAGTCTGTTTTTTGCAGTTAAGCTTTGTAGTCTCTGGAATTTAGATCAGTTAAGCGAGTGTAAATTTTCTCCAAAGGGAAGGAATCGAACATCTTTTAACTTACTAACTATTAGAACATGAGGAGGAATGACATGCCAAGTAAAATTTTAATAACTGCCATAGATTTTAGCAGTAGCACTTTCAGTGATGCAAGCATTGTTAAGTACCAGTTTTATTGAATTCTGCAGACAACGGCTAAATTTTCTGCTAAAATTTTGCATTTCCTTGAGCCTTTTTTATATTTTTTTATTTGTTAATAAAAAATAATGTAAGGTTTTATATTGTTTTGTATTAAATTGCCCCCTTTTTTCCCCCAATGCATTATCTTAGGTGAAAAGGCCTACTGTGGAGCCCCAAACCAGAAAGCCAGGAGCAATAGCACAGACAAGTGGTTTGTATTTGAAATAAATTTGATTCAAGTAATTTTTAAATTGTTTTATGAGTGCTGCATTGTAGGATTCAATAACGGAATGAAAACTGAGTTATTGTACTGAAATTTGCTGTATTATGGAACTAAATAACAAAATTAAAACTGAGAGCCAGTGTTGAACTATTTGAACTTTTTTTCATTTTGTTTGTTAAACATTTTGAAAAGTTTTATTCCCACAAGTAAAAATATTCTTGTAGCATTTAAAAGCATGAAGCTTTTCTTGTACTGAATAAGGGAAAGAAAAAGAACAAAATCCTCTAAACTTGGGTTTCATTGCTTGTAATCCATTTCACTATTGTAGCAAATTCTCCAAAATTAAATGTGCAGTTCATGTTTGTTTATTTTACCTGGCATGAAAACTGTTGTTGGGAACATGCATCAGAACAGGGGATTAGGAGATGTAGATTGACTTTTTGAAAAGATTGGTATGTGTAATAGCGAAATACCTGAGGAGAAAAAAATGCAGTCATTTATGTCAATATATTGAATTGATTTTTTAATTTCTGTGCCTGAAATATGAGTAGAAAGTAAAGGAAAGGATCTCATACTATGCAGAAACTCTGTATCAGTTTCTTTTAACTGAAACTGTCTGAAAAGCACTCCATCCTTCCCCCAAAAAATCTTATGAACCTAGATAAATCATTCTACAGTCACAGAATTTAACATGTAAATACCTTTTAGCTGTATATGTGAGTGATAGAAAATGCATAACCAGTGAATAAACAGAGTGGGTATAAAGCAAACAAGAGACCTGCAAAACAAAATTTATGCAAGACTGGAGGTATGTAGCTATGGTTTATTGCAAGCATTATTACTTTTTAAAATGCTCACAATAACAGCAGCTGTCATTAGGGCAGTGACAAGCACAATACCATATTTCATTGTATATTTCCCTCCTACCTTTTTAGCACCAGGTTCTAAAAATTAAAAAAAATATTTGCATAATTTTTTTCCATTCTTCAGTGCATTCATAGAACAAGCTACCCCAAATTTGAAAAGGGGTTCCATGTTGTGATAATCCATGTTGTGATTATCTTACTTTGTCTTACTAGCAAAGACAGACCCTTACAAACTACCTGCAATAGTCATCCTGAACATTTCCCTAACTCCCAGCCTAATACAAGAACTGATCAATCACAGTGAAGCTAGTACAAACTGACATTTAGCCTACAGTTTTGCTGAGTTAGCTGTACATTCACCTTTTGTAATTATTTATGGATGATTTGAGGCTTAAGGAGTAACATAGCAATAAGAGTGGGCGAGATTCAAGTTACAGACAAATAGAAATGAAGATATCTGATTAAATAGTTTAATGTAAATATTGCTATGTATTCTTACTGGAACATAATTTTCTTTCAAAAAAATAATATTGTCATAGTTTGTAAGGTATTTCTCCCACCTTCTGAGTATGCCTTCGTGGTGTAATGGTCAAGCACACTTGGTATGTATTCAAGAGGTCCGTGGTTTGAATCTTGATGAGGGCATTACTCATTTTTCATTTCTTCTGCTTTAAAAAAACACCTAATGTCTCTACACTGGCGCCTGAGCTAAAAAAGATGGTGGATGATGATTCTCCACCACCAGGATTTGGCAATTGGGATCCCTAATCCCCAGTTCCCTTTAAAAGGGGGATATGTAAGGTATTTCTTCCGCCTTCATAGCATGCCTTTGTGGTGTAATGGTCAAGCACATTCGGCGCATATTCAATAGATTCATGGTTCGAGTCCCCATGAGAGCATTGCTCATTTTTCATGCTTCGAATTAATTCCGGCTTCGAAATAGCCTAATGTCTCTACAAGTTACCTGTAGTTCTTTCATTTGTTATGTTCTTAACTGTAACCTTTCCTTCAGAAATTAAATTATTCACATAGCTTTCCTCTATTGATTTTCAAACAGTGAAATTAGTAAAAAGAGGAGGAAAATATGGTATTATTAGAAAGATTTTGTGATGGTGAAACTTGAATGGCAGAAAAATTTACATCGAGAAAAACTTGGCCAGTGTTACCTATCCCAAATAATTATGAAGTGTCATACATCCATCACATCTGGCAGTAGTATTTGGAAAGTATTTACTGAGTCATCCTCATTGATTTTTCAGAAGATTAATGTCTTGATGATATATAGATGCCATCCTGTGATTTTGTATTGCTTATGCTGTCACATCTATTTGAACCATGTTTCAGCAAGATCACATACCTACTCTATGAATCTGCAGACTTTTCCCTGATCTTGTATGTATGGGATGTGTAAGGGCATCTATTATAGCTGTTTGCAGTGTACCTGAACTTTATCAGCAGATACAGATTAAGTGGTGACAAATATTGCAGAACAACATTTGATGTATGTTTGAGTCCATGTTAAGCAGAATATTCTCATGCATTGCCATCAGAAGTATAATAATGTGTAATTGTTATGATTTTAAATTTGCTCAGTTAGTGGATTGGTTCACTCGTATTAAAAATGTTATATTCTACAAATCTGTTAATTACATACAGTGTTATCCCACAATTTAAATCATGCATGTTCCTTTTGTTATGGTGCACTCAATAACATTTTTGGAAATTTGCTTTGAACTTAGTGTTTTTTTATTTTCTTATTGACTGTTGTTTGCATGTGCCTTTTCTGCGTTGAGGAGCATGTTCTTTTATTTTTTCTATTTTAGATGACACTAAGAAAGATAGCACTGTAAAAAAGTCTGAAATAAAACTTGAACCGAGAGTTGAACTATCAGAAAAAGCAGAACATTCAGATACGTGTATGTCCCTAATGTTTACATTTGATATTTTTGTATTATTTTATTGCATGTGATCAAATATTTCATGTGGCTGTGGTCAAAATTTCATTCCATGCAGGGTTGGCGCTAGGATTTTTGCTGCCCACTGAAATTGTAAGGGCTCTTAAATTCTACCCGTAGTACTCCTGTCAGTCAAAAACGTTTTGCTGCCTCTAAATTCCACTGTTGCATCTGCATTGATTCTGGCACCAGCCCTAATTGCATGTATATATTATTTCATGCTAAGTTGAATGTTCTTATGCCTTACCAACAGAAGTGACTGTCTTTAATATGTAATTCTTCTGGCTTCAAATTTGGTATTTAGAATTGTTTTGTTTTAAATGTATATATTACTTGAAATCTGTTTCTGTTTTTAAATAATCATTCATTTAGATATTCATTTGTTGGTGTTTATTTTATTTAGATTTAACTTTGATAATTTATGTTCATAGATTGTCTATATTAAACTTTATGCACATTTATAAAATCTAGTTGTGTGTATTTATCCTGCTTTTCTGATTATTCCATTGGCTTATGAATTGAGTATAGTAAAGAGAACACTAAATGTAATGCATAAAACATCTTCCTTTGCCTCAGGTTAAACAGCAGCCAAATAGTAAAGTTGCTGAACACTGGTATTTCTATCTAAATTCTATTCCAGGCAAATTGGCTGGCTGCATGGGTGTATCCATGGTTATCCCCATGTGTAATACAAATATGAGTCAATTTCCCTTAGAAACTCTTCCACAAAGGTAACTTCTTTCATATAGCCCTCACTTGCTTTGCCATAATGAAATAAAACGAAATAAACTCCCTTTTCTTCACTAAAGATTCCGCTTTGTGATGACCATCAATATATATCAAAGGAGGAGGCTGATGTATGATTTCATGTATTTCATCAAAGTGAACAGAAAAATCTCATTCTTCACCCATATAGAAATTGGTTCTGTATTTGATAATTATGTGCGTGATTTATTTCATTTGACATAATTGGCATTCTGCAGAAAACACAACTGGGAGAAATTTCGCCTGGTTATGTATGTGTATAGATTTTGATCTTAACATTATGTTCTTATAAAGTAATATTATAAATTATATATATTCTTAAATTTTCTTGCTAAACCATGAAAATTCAGATTTTAAATATACATGGTAAAATCAAATTTCTGTTTATTTGCCTCTGTGTTTTCCACTCCTATTAATATCAAGAAGCTGGCTTTAGGCTATAGATAGCATCATATACAACTGTTTGCAAATAAAAGGACAGATTTATTAAATGATGACTGAGTGAAAAATAAATCTTTGAATCTTAAAATATGGAGTGTGAAGACTTGATTCATGTATAACATTTTTTGTGGTTCTAAAAATTTAATGTATTAAAGAAATCTAGAAAAAATTGTCACTGTTTTTTTAGTGAAGCATGCATCTTGCACAGATGTTTAATAAGCAAATTAAGGTATCTGAAATAAGAATTATTTCTAATGATGTTTTTTTACTCAGTACTCAAACACTTCTATTATTTCTAGTGGTAGTCTTTATTTTGATTTAGATCTGTTTCTTTTCAAAATTATTACTTGTAGGTACTAGATGCACTAGAATGTATTTCTGACCATGCATTGCTGTGTGATTTTCCATTCTCTAGGTGTACTCTATTTCTCCTGAAAGTTTGTAACTGTTGTGCTGAAACAACTTGCATGCAAAGTCATTAAAAATCATATGGAGAAAATTTTAAAGACTGGTAGAAGGGACTTTAATAAATATATTTTGTTTATGAATATAGGTGCTAAAATGGCTCAGTCAAGTAGCACAGGATATTTTTGAGCAAAAAGTAAAAGTATTGTGCTGATGTTATTTGTCATTCCGCTAATGGATTTCAAGCAGTATGCGTTGCTACATGAACTTAGAGCTGATTGTTTTAATTTTATCTATGGTGCTGTGAACAGAAATGGTGTAGCTACTCGAGGAAGGTACTTGGGAATCATTCTTTGTATCGCCTTAGAATGGCTGTTCCATTTTAGTCATAGCTCTGTCGATAAAATGCATATTAGCAAACTGCGTGTTTGAGTAGCGATGCCTGTCTTTTTAAATCTGCATTAGGATGGCAATTTAACAGTTTTTACCTGCCACTCAGTAACACCCTGTGCCATCTCAATGTGCAATTTTGACACAATTCATTTCATTGCAAAATTTGCTTAGTTCATTCTCCGTTACCTGTGTATATATTTCTGCGAGATATTTTTAAATCATTATGTTAAAGGTTAAACTCAGTTTGGCGTAATCTGAAATTTGTCTGTATGTATTAAATCACTGAAAATTTAAATGCCTGAACTCACTTCTGCTTCTTGTTCGAATGATAGACATAACAGAATTTGTTATTTAAAATCAGTAGTTTAAATCCACCTTAGCACCTGACCTGCTTAGTTGCATAAACTATTACTTAATATTCAACAGCGAAAAGGAAACTAACCAACCTGTGGAAAATGCTGCTCACATCAGATCAACTGCAGGAGTGATTTTATGACCATTTGATTTTTTCACTTCTTGTTTATTTAACATAGGTCCTTACCCATATTTAAAATTCCTCTCATTTACATATTGTGTTGGAGTAAACAAAACAGTAGGAATGTATGGCAGATGTTAACACAAGCAAAAAGACGTAAATTAAAATTTCCCATATGTATACACGACCAAAAACAAATTTTGAGAGATTTAAAGTTTAATTCAAAATTTACATTGACAACCCATAAATATTTTAGAAGAGTGTAAAATATGTGGAATTCAGAGATACTTCTGCAGGCAATTAAAATAATGTACACCGAAAATATGTTCTAAGCAGCATTTTAAACTTAATTATGCAATTACATAGCAAAATAGGGCTGGGAGTTATAAAAACGTGAAAAATGGATGAGTTTGTTTTCATTGTCTGGAAAGAAAGGAAATTGTATGCTGATTTAAATCTTTTAGAATCAGGCTTGTTAAAAGAAGATAAAGCAGCCAATAAGGCTCTTTAAAGCATGTTCAGGAGTAACAACTAAATAGCACACTGTTACTTATCACACCAGAATATTTTTCCTTACTATGTTATTAAAATAAAAATTATGCATTATGGAAAGGATTTGATAGTTTAGCCAAAAATAAACTGCCATGATGTTACAGTAGCAGAATTGTACTATGTTTTAGATATCGATTGTAGTTGTTATGTAATTAATCAACTGCTGTTGATTGAAGTTGTCAGCCTCCACTGACACATGCAGGTTTTACTTTTTATAATCGGATTTAAAAACAAGAACAAAATTCATTTGCCTTTTCTGATACACATTGTTGAATGTGACGTGATGTCTCAGCTGGAAAAAGGAGCCTTCTTCACACAAAACCACAATTCTTTTCATGACATCACATTTTATTCACATAGAACATTCAAACAGAAAAAATCAATAGTTAATTGCATTTTCTTGTACAGCCTCTCTTTCTCTTTCATGGCTGTACGAATCATTTATTCTGTCCATTCAAGGCACGGATTCGGAACAGACCTCTCTACTGTTAAAAAAAGAAAAGAAAAAGAAAGGACAAGGTTTAAAATTTCTCACTAATGGAACCTGTGGTGCCAACTAGTGAGAGAAAGACACTTTAACTTGAATACCTAAGATACTCCCACCTTTAATTTATGGTGGCAGCCAGAAACTAAACATTAGAATTAAATTTACATCATTACTAAAAAAATAATATAATGAAATAAAACTAGTATCTATGAAAATTTCAAGCAATAAAAATTAAAGTTCTAAAATTGAGTTCTGAAAATGTTCATCAACTGGAATAGTGGATCATCATTGTTAGATATCTCCAAATGGAAAAGTTTACGAATCGGTCGTACAAAAGTTTCTGAAGAGGTTTTTACCTCTGCTACATGGTACACCCGTCTTTACTTGGAAACAATTTTGTGACAGCCTATTGGCCAGTTAAGTCTCTTTTGGTTGTCTAGCTCAATTAGTACTACATGACCTGTGTGTATAACTTGAGCCTTTTTTCTTGATCGAGATTTGCCAAATATTCTTTTCGGAATCTATTTCTCAACTGATCTTTTATGTTTTGGCATTTCTGGTATCTTTTTTGTAGTTTCTGGGAATTAATTTTCTCTAGATCAGATATCCCACTTTTTTGGATGTTTTGAATAAAAGATGATGGATTCAAAAGAATAAATTTATCAGATTTCTGAAATATATATAAGTGGTCGATTATTCATTACAGTTTCAGCTTCACATAATATTGTTGAAAGGTCTTCAAAATTAAGTGATGATCTACCAAATGTTCTTAGAAAAAGATTTTTTTTTACCTTGCGAATGAGCCACTCCCTCCATCCACCCCACCATGCAGCTGTTGGAGGAATGAACTTCCATTTAATGGGAGCTATGTATTCAGAATTTTCTATTTGACTCCAATTTAAAGATTTCAAAAGGTTGTTGGTACCCTGGAACTTAGGTCCATTATCACTGTAGTTGTTGAAATTCTTCCCCTTCTCGCTATAAATCTCCTGAGGACATGGATGAAACCTTCTGTTGACAAATTAGTCACTAATTCCAAGTGTACGGCTCTTGGATTTGTTCTTTAGAAAGAGAGAATCGCATGAATCGATGTCCACGACTTCAAAAACTTTCGAGTCTCTGACTCGATCAAATGGAAGAAGAATGGGTGGAGTGACAAACGGTTTTGAAGTAAATATTTTGCATTTCATGTAATTTGATAATTCACTTCAGATGTTATGCTTAGCAGAAATAATCCAATAATTTTCGCACAGGATGGAACCAACAGTCTGGAGACCAGCATGACAGTTCTTTAAATAGCAGTCTCGTGTTAAACAATTTACTACGTGATGTTTTGATGGCAACAAAATTGGATATTTGAATGAAAATTGGTCATTACGTTCTAACAACTTTGTTTTCATTCACATTATGTTATTTTGATCTTTCACAACGAGACCTTTGACAGTACCTGAGACATCACCAAAATTTTCTAACTGAATTCTTGACCAAAGAAACTTCTCTGCCTCTTTCTTTTCTTCGATCGAAAGCTCAGATGGGAAAAAATAATTCCTATCTGTACATTTGGGTATGAATCTTTTCATCCAACAAATAATATTTATAAATCTGCAAAATTTCGAAATTCTTTCATAATTCATGGATTGATCTGCTTTTGCACAGATAAATAAGGATATTGCAGTTTTCTTTCTTTCTGACATAACTAAATCTTCATTAGGAACCTGTTCTGACTTGGGCCAATTATTTTTTTCATCCTTTAACCATTTTGGTCCCTCCCACCATATCGTCTTAATACGATGTCTAGGAATGAACTTCTGAACTTGAGAACTTTTCATCTGAACTTGAGATGGCAGACCCGCCGGATTTAGATTACTTGAGACAAGATACCATTGGTGTGATTGTGTGAGTTTGCATATTTTCTTCATTCTGTTACCCACAATAGTACCCCATTGGTCATGTGTTCGTATCCATGCCGTAGCTGTTGATGAGTCAGTCCAATGATAAACTGGTACTGTAGGGACATCCAGAGCTTTACGAATGTAGTTTAGTTTGCTAACCTGGCTCCCAAAACACAAGCAAGAAATTCTAGATGTGGGAATGTCAAAGTCCTTTTTGGAGCAAGTTGTGATTTTGCTCTTAGAAGCTGTACTGAAAGCCTATTATTATCTTCATGGCTTAGGAAAATTAGTGTTGCATATGCATTCTGACTCACGTTGCAAAAAACATGCATGGACCATTTTTCTTTATTTCTGTAACCTATACGTCTGTTTACCTTTAAGTTAGATAATTGTTTCATTTCACTGTACCATTTCTGAAAGTGCTTTTGAATCTTCTGTGAAAGCGTAGAATCCCATTTTGACATAGCTGACCAGGCCTCCTGAATCATTAACTTGGCTGGGACGAGAAAACCAATGGGATCATAAATACCTTGTGTTATAGACAAGATATTTTGTTTAGCAGGATTTTCTATTTCAGTGTCAGATTTATTGCAGATCGTTAAACAATTCTCCTTTCTATCCCATCTAATCCACAAAACCGAAACTGGATTTGTAAGATCTCCTTTAAACAAACTTCTTTTCTCAGATGACAACTTTTCTATTTCATCTACAGGACCGAATTTTCATAATCTCAAATCCATCTGAACTTGAGCCATAATTGCAGTTGACTTTGAGATAAATTCTTCTAATTCAGATGCACTATCTACGGAGGTTACACAGTTGTCAGTATAAAAGGACTTAAGGAGTTTGTTGATAACTGCTCTAAGTTCTTCTGGATGCTTGTCCAAATGGCATCTTGTAACCACGCTGAGTAAAAAAGGGCTACAAGTAGCTCCAAATAACACTGTGTTATGTTGATAGACTAATTTTATCTGCCTTCTCCTACCATAAAAATCTCAAAAATGGGCGATCTTCTTCCTTAACTTCAGTTTCGAGGAAGGCTCTTCTAATGTTGGATACAACAGCAATATCCTTTTCTCAAAATCTCAATAATATAGCCGGAATTTCTTCTATCAGGTTTGGTCCTTTGAAAAAACAGTTATTCAGAGATGGTGCTCTTCAACTTTGCATGAGGCGTCAGAAACTGGCCTGATAGACGTAGTGGCACTCTCTGGATTAGTAATTGGATGGTGACACAAGTAGTGGCCTCCTACTTTTAATTCCTCTTTTGAGATTTTCTGTATCACATTCTCTTTCTGCCATTCTTTACAGACTAGGTCATAATCTTCAAATTTATTTAACTTCTTCAGTTTACTGGTAGTGCTAAGAAACCTTTTTTCTGCTTCATTTCTATTTGAGGGAATCTTTGTGTTAATACAAGTCCGTAGAAGACCAACACTGTAACGTCCATCTTCACTTCTTGTAAGTTCTTCAAGAAACATGTCATGGGCTAGCTTTTCTTCTTCCTTCTTAGACAACGTTTCAATGAGAGGATTAGTTCCTATTGTTTCTAGCCGCCATAAATCTGGAATGTTAACTTCTCTCAGTGATAAATTAGTCATCAGTGTAGCTGTACCGCTACTTACGTAACCTTTTGATGGATTCTCTAACTCACCGCAAGTGTCCATCCTAGTTTTGTCTGAATAGCTGTTAGACCATTGTTCAGCTGCTTGATTCGCCCTGTTAGGAGTTGGCCATAAACGTTGTTGCCAATTAAAATTTCTATTTCTGGACACGCAGTACAAATATCTGATATTCATAGTCTATGTTTCTTAAGCTCTTCTAGAACACACTCCTTTGGAAAGCATGGAATTTTCCTACATATCTTTTCTTGGTCAAGGAAATTGGTTGTGAGAACTGGTTTGTGACCATTACTCAGTGCACTTAATTTTATATTTACTGTGAGGTTTAGCTTCTATTTCTGCACCTTCAAATACCGTGTGGGTAATAGTTGCTGTAGCGAGAGACTTAAGACCAAGTTCTTTCCTGGTGCTCTTCAGAATGTAACTCCTTTGGGACCCACTGTCTGATGAGGCGCTAACTTTCTTAATTTTCTTATTACCCTTAATTAGTATTTCTAGTGTCATGAGGGCTACCTCCTTTGAATGTTCATTTGCGAGTGTGTTCTGGATATTCGCTGGAGGTTTGCTTTTATCACTAATTTCTTTCGTTTTGCTATTTCAGGACAGAAAAGCTCTGTGTGAGGTTTTGAGCAGACATGACAGTGTACAAAAACTTTACACATTTTGGCATGGTGGCCAAAGCGTAAACATTTCAGACCACAGTTATTTTCCCTGACTTTCTTTATTTTTTCTTCCGGAGAGAACGATATGGCGACTATGTAGTCCTTACTTTCACGCGACTTACCACAGAACAAACACGACATTTCTTTACCTGCAAATAAACCAGTTGCAGTAGGGTACTTGTATCCCTTTCAGCATTTTCTCTTTTTTGGACGGGTTAATACTTTCAAAGCCTGACCTGGCTAACTGTAATCTTTCTTCACCTGCACCTCCCTCTTCAAAAAGTTCATTAACAACGTTAAACTTGACTTCGGAAAACTAGCTTCACCATCAGAATCTCCCTTTCCCCTAATATTGTATCTCTGCCATGCTTTTAAAATATCATCAGGTAAGCAGGATTCTATCATGGAGCCCCATGCATCCTAAAGACCTTAAATGCTCTTCTACATTGGTAAACAAGTCACACAGTGATGATCTGGCTTTACCCCTAGCTTGAATATTTGCTGTAATTAATTTCAAAAATTCCCTGACATACACTTCGATAAGAATATCTTTGCCCCCATAACGCTCTTGAAAAGCTCACAAAGTTTTCGAATAATTTTCTGAAGTTATCGGGTAACTTTCCAATAAATGCCTAGCTCGAGTTCCAGGTTCTGTAGCTTGTACCAAATATTGGAACTTATCACAATCATCTAATTTTTCATCTTCATGTATCTTCTTAAACTGTGCCTAAAATGGCAAATAATTAATTAACTTAGAATCAAAAAGTTTTATATTCAATTTAGGTAATTTATACCATTTAACTTTAGAGTTACTACTGACATCAGAATTACTGAAAACTGCATAATTTGGAACTTTTGTTTGCATTTAGTAATTCACTAACTTCTCTTTCAATTATGAGGAATTCATCAGAATATTCCTCACAGCTTATAACTTCTGTTTCTAGATCATCTTCAGTGATGTTGCCCTTAATCAATAAATCTAGTATCTCTGAATCGTACGGTTTTAACGCAGCAATTATCATTCGTAACTTCACAATTTTATCTTTTAATACAACTTTATTCGCTTGAACATTCTTACTAAGTTCGTTCCTTAGAACCTTAACCATTCTAGTGAAAGCACTGCGTGCCGTTGCACACTTTTTCTTTAGCATATCAACATGCATTTTTACTTTAAATTCCATTCAAATTTTTTATCTGAAATCTTAAAGTAATACCTAATCCTATTTCTTCAATCCTTAGTTGGATTCTTAACATTAATTTAAAATATTATCTTTACTCAAGAACATAAAATTTCTAATATATCTTTAAGCTGAAAATACTAAATACCTATTGCTATTCAACTTAAATATTAGCATGCTTTCATTCAACAAAATGCATCTTAAAAAAATAAACGTATTTCAAGTACTTTCGTTTTCAAAACATAAATAAGTAGTAGTTCTTTAAGACAACACATCCTAATAGCAGATTCCATTGAATTTATGTTACGTAATTAATCAACAACTGTTGATTGAAGTTGTCAGCCTCTACTGACGTATGCAGGTTTTACTTTTTATAATCTGATTTAAAAACAAGAAGAAAATTCATTTACCTTTTCTGATGCATCGTTGTATCTGGCGTGATGTCTCAACTGGAAAAAGGAATCTTCTTCACAGAAAACCACAATTCTGTTTCATGACATCACATTTTATTCACGTAGAACATTGAAAAGGAAAAAATCAGTAGTTAATTACATTTTCTTGTTCAGCCTCTCTTTTTCTCTCATGGCTGTATGAATCAATTATTCCGTCCATTCAGAGCACAGATTCAGAACCGAACTATCTGTTCTTTACAAAAAAAGAAAAAAAAAAGAAAACAAAGTTTAAATTTCTCACTAGTGGAACCTGTGGTGCCATTCAGTGAGGAAAAGACACTTTAACATGAATACCTAACAATAGTGATGTAACATTGTAATTTTTTATTGCAGTAATTTTTTATCTCCTGTCTGAATCCTGTAATATTGTGTGGTTTCTATTTAGATAGTGTAGCAATTGTAGTTAAATATTTTTAGCTTTAAACTAATATTTTTATTTTATCTGTATTATTCAATATTGTGCATATTTATTGTTTTCCCTTAATATATATTACAAACATTTTCTCCTTAGTTAAAGAAACTGCAGTGTCCGATATGCTAAAGAAACTAGAGAAAAGCTCAGAAGAAACAGTTGCTATACACATGTCTGCTGTTAAAGCTATTAAAAACTACACAAAAAAATTATATGAAGCTCTTGATATACCTGAGGTATTTGTATAAATTTGACTTAATTTTTACAGAATATTTAAATTTTTTTAAGTGTAAAGAAATAATAAATATTTATAGATCATGCATTTCACTATACTAGGGATGCATTAGTGTGCTTAATTTTTCATATATTCAAATTTCTTGACATCTTTTTAAGTAATGAAAGCTAAGAGCTTAAACATTTACTGCGATTATGTGAGAGTTAAAAGTAGTGCCCAAGTTTTATTTTGGGCACTATTAGATGTAAATTTTTATCAGCTTTTTCTATAGTTTTAATCTTCATCTTATTTGTTTTTCAGTAACTACTTTACTCTCATTTTTTCTTATATGCTTCCAAGAATGTAGTATTAGTCATGCATTAGAATATAGTAGTCAAATCCCTTTAAATACACAATCATAATTGCTTAACTTTAAACAGGTAATACAAAAGCTAAACCAGTTTTTATGCAAACATTTTTTTTAAATAATGCTTTTTCTTTTCCTGTATTATACTTGAATGCAGTAAAAGCCCAACCATGTGGCATTCAACTATAACCAGAAAGCTTAAGTACCAGAATATTTTCAAAATTCAGAAATTTTTTCAACATAAAATTAAGCAAGTAATTGATTAATTACTCCATGATAAAAACACAAATAAAATTTTGATTTGATCAACCAACAGTGGCCAATGATTTATGATTAGTAATGGATATGTATGAATTTATGGTCAGTAAAGGATATGTGTGACATAACTATTTGGCTTTATTTAAGTCCAACTAATTTGTAATAAATTGGTTTAATTTTTGTAAAAAATGGTATAAGTTTACTGCTGTTTATCTGTTTTCCAGTTGCATTTTAAAAAAAATGATTAAGATTTGGGACTTGTCTTGGATTTGTGACGAACATAGTAGCATGCAACAGAGTATTTTCAAATTTGCGGGATCAAGAAATGTGCAACTTATATGAAAATGGCTAACACTGGCTGTGCAATGTGAAATTTATGACAAGTGATTTAAGTTTTTTAAATGTTATGTTTGTAACTTGTGTATATTAATTAATTAAAGGAAGAGCTGTCTGTTATTTCAAACTTCTGCTTGAATGACTGATGCAAATTTAGCAAGATTTCCTCCAATTTTCATTGGTCAACAGAATTTTGTAATTGAATATGATGTTTTACTTTGGTTTTTATGTCTGGAATACACTTTTCATTTTGAAATCTTGCATAATTTAAATACACATGTTTGACATTCAAGTTAAATATAATAACTCTTTTTATAATTTTAGATTGGAAATTTTTTGTTTCATCCATTTGGCTTTTCTATCATAAATTGAATTTTTTATAAGCTGGAATTTTTGCATATCCGGAATTCAGCATTTCCCAAGCTTTTTGGATAGTCGAGCTTTTATTGTACATTTTGAAAGTTCTTTTCCTCTCTTTTTTGAATTTATGACATGGTTTGTTTCACAACTGCATACTTCATGCGGATGCATACAACATTGCTGTTTTTTTAAGTTTCTCAACTGCTCAGGTTTTCTTATGAAGGATGTCTGATGTTTCTATCATTTTTACTTATGCAAAGAAAATATAAAATAATAAATTAAGCAACAGAAAGTGTAAGATACGGATTTTAGCTGTTAATGCTCAATATCATAAAATGCAGAATTTAAGTTTAATCTTTCAAAAATTAGGATCAATGCAAATCATCTTAATGAATAAAGATGTCTCATATTGTCATGTTTGCACAATGAACATTTTTTATGTGGTAGTAGCGCACTGTCTTATGAACTAAATAATACATACATGAAGTGCAGTAAATAATGATTAAACCAGTAATCTATTTTATACCAGCTGCCTTTAACAAAATGTATGAAACTATGAGTTTCACTACAAATAACTAGTTTATTTACAAAATGCAGATTCAGCAGAGCTGTTTTGGGGGCTGAATATTGCTATGTTTGCGAGCTACAGATTAACTTGCGTTCAAGTTGACTGCAGAAAGGAGACACTGGATTACTTTAATTATTCACTTTTTATGTAAACATTCATACCAGGGTAGTTCCTGGTATACATGTTCATATGCAAAGTAAAGAATTTAAAATCTGACTCAATGTCTCCTTAATATTTAGACTGGTCCTTAACTTTTAGTCAACTTGACTGCGAGTTAAAGTTTTCTGTTGCATGTAAAAATTCCACTTATTTACTCACAGACACACACAAAAAGAAATATGAAAATTCCATTTAGGTGAATATATGTGAAGTATAAATAAAGTGTAAAGATTTTAATACTTAAATTCTAATGACAGATTACGTTGTTCAGCAAGATGAAATTTCATACCTGTATTTTCCTGGCCAAAGTGTGTAGAGAGAAAAGATATCATTTGTGGAAAATCCTAAGAGAAATTTGCCTTTAATGTGTTTCTTCTATGAGAATTTGACATTTAATTTGAACTTAAATTCTTTCTTGTTTGAGTTAACTGTATTTCACTTTCTTAATTTAGTTTAAAATTTAAGTAACTGCACATTGCAGTTTTGTTGAAAAAATGAAGTGTTTTTGATAAACTGTTGAAATTATAGAAAATAAAGCAATATGCATTCAAAATGGGGGAAGGAAGAAAAATGCTTTTACTCATTTAGAAATATCTGATGTTAATAAAATTTGTTACTAAATGAATATAAATAGGAAATTGAAAAATATAAACCTAACTAGTTAGGTGGTTTCGAGTAGTAGCTGACTAGTAGATTGATTTAGGCAACACTATCAGTCAGAGGCAACTCTGACATGTTTATGCAGCTATCTTGTACCAATGTTGTTTAATCCAATTCAATTATTTGACTGATGCAGGTGAATTTTTATATCACAATTTTTGCAAAAATAGAAGATGTGAAGAACAATCGTTTTCTTTTTGTGGGAAGGGTATAAAAGCTTTGGAAATTGTTCAACATCTGCACAGAATAATCTGTTCCCACATTTGAAGAAAACCTTCATAGGGTGTTCAATTCAAGAGTTTAGTTTAACCTTACTGTTATTATGGTGGATGGAGGAGACACCTAAAAAGTTCTTTGAGGATGGATTAAAAAATTAGTTTTTCCTTGAGATAAGTGTATTCAATTATATGGGGATTATGTTGGAAAACTACATTGTAATACTGATGAATATTGATGAAATAAAATAAATTATATCTGAATTCCTAGAATTATGGAAACACCTTTGATATATTTGTTAATGCAGCAGTTTGAGATTTAATGAAATATTAACGTTCTGCCAAATTTTGCCAAAAGGTGTGCCATTTGTGATTAAAAACTCATATTTATATTTCTTTTTCTGGTTATCTGTAGTGTATAAGCTGCTAAGTTTTTGCTGTAATGCATTTCTAGATAAGTAGAATCATATGTAATGTCGGGAGATTGTTAAGTTGAAGGCTGGGAGACTTCTCTTGTAAGTAGAAAGGAAATTGACAGTTACTTCATGAAATAGATACTTTTACAAAGCAAGCGTGTACTCCATGTAAGATGTAATGAGGGACAACCTTACATAGTATAGGGAGTGTGATGTATTTATAGTTATGTAATATATTATTCTTTATTATATTTGTTCTTTTCTCACTAAACTTGTTGCTGCTTAACCATCTTTATTGTTAGTATTTAGTTTTACAGAAATTAGTATTACTTTTTAGGTAGTATGTATGGCTTAATAGAAATTCATGTTAATGGAGTCTGCTATTGAGAACATACCATATGTTCTTTGTAAAACAGTTGAGCTTGTTGAAAAATTTTGGTAATGTATTATGTTTCAGCATATTTTTTACTGATCACTTTAAAAAGTAAAAAGTTAGTCTACAGGATTTTTATATGAAACAGTTTTGGTAAAACAGTACCTTTCGAAAAAGAGTGATTGAATACGATTTTTTTTGGTAAGAATAACAAAGAAAAAAAGTCACCTTTTTTAATTTATTAAAATTATTTGCACAAAATGTATTTTATTGTATTATGTTTTTACAACTACTGTTATCTATATTACAGTTATTATATTATGTACATATAAGAATACTGTTATGTATATATTAAAAACTATTTCCTGTAGGATATAGATATATTCCTGCAGTCATTGTTAATAAATCTGCATTATGATTACAAATCAGTAAAAATTAAGTAAAGCTAAAATTATATGTATTTATAGTATAATGGTTGAAATTAAAATTGTACAAAAGTAGACTAATTTTTTTGAGTTAAGAAATTCCATTATTTGAAATGTGTTGTTTACATATTAATAATGTTTGCTTCTCGCATGTGGATGGCGACAACAGAACCACCATTTTAATGCTTCTTTCATAGACTAATTACATATTCCACATCAAGACCTTTTTTTTTTACTTTATTCCAATTGATTCATAATAACTCAGCCAGTAATTCTCAATTTTCTTTGCTTCATGTCCGTCTTCTCATAAGGTATTAAAATGTCAGTCCTTATACGATTTTATAATTTAAGTAGTGCATTCAAATAATAACTGAAGTTTCAATTTGGAAATACTTGATTTTATTGCTTATAATGTATGAAGGTGCGTATGAATTTAAACTATATTATATTTGATTAATGCAAATAAGGAAACAATTTTACTTATTTCTATGAATTAACGTAATAACAGTGTTAAACTTTCTACAAGTGTTTTAATAAAGATCTGTTGATTCTTTATGAGTGTTATGAACAAATTGGTCAAAAGCATGCATGAGCATTGGAAACAGGAAAAGTGTGTATTGCAGTTCACTGAGACATCTTCATGTCTTAATAATTATGTTAGGAAGGTGGTTTCTTCTGCAAATAATGTAATCTAATAATGGCATGAAAGTTTTGCTGTAATACAATGCAAGTGGAAGCATCAGTTTGGAAACTTTGCAGATATTATGACATTTAACCTGACAGTACATTTTGGACTTGATATACCCCCCCCCCCTAAAAAAAGGAAGAAATCTGGGATGATTAAGTCAAGAAATTAAGGTGACCATTTAGTACTGTCTGATTGAAAAAATTAAATGAGAAACATCATATGAAGAGCATTCCAGCTAACCTTTGTGGTAAATGATGTAACAGTATCTTGATTAAACCAATTAATTGCTATCAGGTTTCAGTCTTAGGAGCTCTGACTAAAGATTTACCAAACTGATGTCACTATGTTCAATTAGTAATGTGAATCTTTTATGCAAAGTTGCATTAAATTAATTGGAAACTGCCCTCTAATGTAATTTTTAAGGCATTTTAATGTATTAATAAGTTATAACAAATATTTTTTATATATCTTAACAGTGCTTGTATATATTTCTGCCTTATTCCCTTGGAAGTCCTAAAAACATCAGATTCTTATGCCTCACCCTGTAGGTTACATGATTTCAACAACGCCATAGTTGATCTTTGCTCTGGGTATTTTAAAAATGCTTTTCTCCCAGCTGAGGTTGATAAGTATCTCCTAAAACAATATACTGTGCTTAAGAACTTACAGACCAAGTAATTAAGGCTAAAGCTCACATAGTATTACTTCGTGTTTATCTGTGAAGGCCATTTACAGCAGCTGTTTATGCCATAAATGCTAACTGTATCAATTTTTCATTGTCCTGCAGTAAATCATAAGAAACTTAAGTTTCTTAATTTTTAGCCTTTAACTTTTTCTCATCAAAGTCACTCCAAACGCCTGACCATTCAAATATCAGCATGTTGCTCTAACGTCTGAATTATTCTCTACCCGATGCTTTTACCATCATGTTAGTGCATGGCTCATTGCTTTTGGATGTTGTTAAATGGCATGGCAATGATTCTGTTGAAGCGACTAAAAGTAGTTCTATTATTTGAGTGTGTCTTCCTTCTCCTTTGTTTAATGTCAGTGTTTAGCTATTGATGCCCGAAGTTGCAATCTGTCCTAAGGGAAAATGGCACTTGATGGTGAATGTGCATGAAGATCCTAAGAAAGAAGTTTCTGCTTTACTTAAGTAGGTTATTGTTAGTGTTGTAACATTCTATTGGTATGGGGGAGGGGGAGAAATCCATTTCAACAAAAATACATGCATATGGGCATTTTAGATGTTTGAGTGGAACAGATTTTCGCCTCTATCAAAGCGAAAGAGTTAACAAGGAAAAATTGTCCAAGTCAAAATTAATTAAATAAATAAAAATAAATTTACTAAATTAAAGAAACCTTAATTGCTCAGATTCCATTCTGCCACTTCGGTTCCATTATGAATTTTCTTAGTCTACTGTAGACATGTATAGAATGTTTTATGAATATTCAATCAGTTAATATTTATATTTAATTTAATATATTGTGCATTACTCTGTTCAAACAGTAGCGTATGCATTAACTATTAGTTTTTTTTCCATCATTATATTTTCTATCAGGGGCATATTGTAAATAGTTCAGTAACCTAAATTCTGCATTAGGAAGTGGATTTTAGTCTGTAATTGGAGTTCTTTCGAAATAATATTACTGCACAGAACGAAAAATCTCCTGGGAACTTCCAGTTTTCTCACGGGAAACCTCCTGGTTTTTTATATTTTAAAATTGGCAGGAGGGGTGAGGTAGGGGGCTTCAGTGAGCTGTGATAAGAGAAAATAAAAGCTAAAATTGAGTAGATATTGTAAATTAAATTTACAATGAGTTGAATTCTAGAAAATTGTATTCATCATTATAGTAATTTAACATTTTATCTTTTTACCTCTCGCACCATGAAACGTTTTGTGGTTTAAGCATGGGGATGTTTTATTATGCATTAAATTATATAACAAGATAACAAGCTTTGTAGCTGCCTGTCAAGAATTGGATTGTGTTTAATTCTGCCTTCTCTGCAAACCACGTATTTAGCCCAAAATGTTTATTATGTGTACAGTGTTTAGTCTTTTTACATTATAATTTTCTTGCTTTCATACATTTTTTAATTTATTTATTTTATGTAATTTCAATAAGTTGTATTTCTTGACAGGGTAAGGATGGAGATATCGTTTGGAAAGAAGCGAGTAGTGCTGGATCGGAAAAGGCTGAAGCTTTGAAATTAGCTGAAAGAAAAGCATCTGATACAAAGTAAAACATGTGTTAATGAACTTCTCTTTACAATGTTTTTAAAAGTGCATCTGGCATGTGTTGTTAAAAAGGTAAAAATATTGTAGCTAAAAATTGCTGAAAGTAAATGAAGTGAAAAATAGGTCATCATCAATAGACTAGTTAACTTCTCATATTTTCTTTTCTATCTTGGGCAAATTTTTTTCCCAGGTTTTGAAATTTTCTTAATATGACAGTTTTTTTAAATAAAAATTTCATTCAGAAAAAAAATAAACAGTTATTCTGTAAATTAATATGATAGGCAAAGTGTAAAATAAACAATTTAACTGAATTACACAGCATAAAGTGTGGAATTATTAATTTATTATATAATTTAATTGATATCATCAATTATTTCATGAAATAAGTTGGTATTGTATGAAATAACAGACTTCATACTTTAATGGTAACATGAACATTAATACGCCTTATTTCAGCTTCAGTGTTTTATAAACTTTCTATGATTTTTATGTATAAAAATTGGTAATTTATTACTCTACTTAAGACTTCTTGGTATAAAAGATGTAATTTGATACTTATGTTCAAAAAGCTGCATAGGATTTATCTTGATTATGACTTGATATTATATGACACAACATGAAACTTATTAAATTAATTAAAAGCACAATAGAAATAACCAGTGGATAATAAATACAATATTATACGGCAAATTTATGCTTGAAATCTTTGTGTACAGCTGCCGAATTGATGGTCCTTATGGTAAAACTGGGAGACTCATCTTTTGTTAAATATCTAAATCTTTGTCTGCTTTTGTCTGAATTTATATCACTGCTAAATGTAAACTGAGGAAGAATTATGGTGAGTGCCATAGGAGGAGGAAATGCTATGAAGAAAATCTTGATGGCAAACTCTTAAAAAAGCTAAACATTGTTGTCTGAATGAGGCTTAAATCGTGCAGACTTCATTCCCTTCCTCATCCGGTATTTTCCGAGAATTTTTAAATATCTTTTTTTCTGAAGTATTTGATATATTACAGGCATGTGTAGAACATTTTCTGAAAATGTTTAATGTGAAAATATTTGTATTAACTTTGATTTAAATTTTTAGATGGTACATTATTAATTATACCTGCAGAATTATAAACACAGTAATTATTAATTCCATTATCATTGTGTTTAAATCCATTTTATTTTATATAATTTTTCTACCCTACTTAGGGTTTCATTTTATGAAATAAAGCAAAGATTTAATTAATTATTCTAAATTTTAATTTAATCATCTGAGCATTATGGGTTTAGCCTTGAAATTTCAAAGTTCCTCAAAAGTTCAAGAATAAATATAAGGCGTGTTCAAATGAAAGTGATTCGAAGCACCACATCCAAAAAATTTGCACTGGATTTTCGTGAAACAAATGTCATCGTGAAGCTGCATGCATGTGTGTGAGGAGATGTGTGCTAACTTCAGTCGTAAGGACGTGGCATTCATTCAGAAATGGCTGGCGTGGATGCAACTGCATCAAAAATGTATCAGCAAGCTGTAGTTAAGTTTTTAACACTTGATGGTGTAAACTGTAACCTGGTAGACATTCATAGAAAAATGGTGGCTCTGTACGGAGACGTGTGTCGAAGCCCACGGTTATGAGGTGGGCAAGAATGTCTAGCGAAGGTAGGCAGTAGACAATGGATTTCCTGTGGCCCAGTCAGGAGCAAAGGTTGTGACAGATTGGCTGATTACACACATTGACACAGCAATCAAGGCAAATCGACGTTGAAACATTCATGACATTGCAAATGAGTTGAATATTTCCATCGATACTGTTCACAATAACGTCAGCAGCATTCTCAAGTATCGAAAAGTTTCACCAATGGTACTCCGCATACTGTATGACCACCACAAGAAACAGTGAATGGGCCTCTTTTACAGCATTTGGTGCATTACATGGCTGATGGTGACGATCTTCTGCAGCACATAGTGGCAGAGGATGAAACCTGGTGTCACCACTTCCAACCGGAAGAGATGTCTGTCAGTATGCAATGGAAACATCCTGACTCACCTAGGCCCAAAAAATTCAAAACTCAGCCGGAAAGGTGAAGGCATTTTTCGACATTCAGGGACCCCCTATTACTGGAATTTAAGGAGCCGCACGTCTCCATCAATGCCCAATGGTACACCAAAATGCTTGATAAGCTCCATAAGGCTATCAGAAACAAATGTCTAGGTATGCTGTCATCAGGTGTCATCCTTCTGCACGATAGTGCAAGGCCGCATGTCGCCCGCGTGTGTGTTGAGGCATTACCAGATCTGTCCCCTTGCAACTAACATCTTTGGGCCACTGAAAAAAAGCCTAAAGGGTCAACGCTCTCAGTCCGATGAGGACGTAAAGGCTGCAGTTATGAACTGGTTCCGTGATCAGTCGACATCGTTCTTTGTGGACAGAATTTGTTCCCTTCCCAAGCAGTGGAACGCCTGTCTTAACGCAATGGGTGATTTTTTTAACAAACATTGTATGCATTCCAATCATTAAATATTGCTGTTCCTATCCATGTATCGATCTCATTTCTGTCGCTACACATCTCATGGATACACACCTTGAATCACTTTCATTTGAACACCAATCATTGTTTTTTCTTGATTATAATTTTTAAAAAAAATATCTTTCTCGCTTGTGCCTTGATTCCTTTTCTTCCAATACACATCCAACTCAAAATCGGATATAGGAAAATCTGGTAGAAATTTTCATGTGTAATGATTGTGAAAGCCACCGTTCTATTCAGAATTTTCTGTCCATAACGCTTAGAGGGTTAATATATTTTACTCTGAATGATTATTAAATCAAATCATGAGTTTAACCCGTGAGCTCACGTGCTAGACCTGACAGATTAAACAGACCTTTCTCAAAGCATACGTATTATCCCAAGTTGTTGATGTCCAAGGTCACCCTCTTTATGTTTCCGTCTGCTGGAGTGTTGATGTGAAGTTTTGTTTATGATTAGATCGAGTCTTAGCGGCAAATATGTCACATAATTTATTGTATGAGGAAGGAATGTTGCAAAAATTATTAGATGTATGAACTGTCAAAGAATTTATTGAAGAAAGCGAGGATAGAAGTGATCAAGAATTTTTACTTTGCATACTGATTCAGAAACTGGTATAGATTTTGAGAATGAAAATAAGAATGACATAAATTGCTTTATTCGAAAAAAAAATTATCAGAAGGGGAGGGATAAATAAAGATGCAGTGTTTGCCTACTGAGAAAGCACAGGAAAACAGAAACACACTGTGTCTAATGTGAAAAATATTTGTGTTTGGAACACATGGCAACACTTTGTTCAATTCTTTGCTAACATTTGTAATTGCATTTTTTTTTCTGTGTCTGATAAAGAAACTGAAGAATCAGTACAGAGTAAAGGTGTACTGTGTTTTCCTCTTATTTACCTTTAATAAGTTTTATTTCATAAAAACATTTGGAGAAATTAAAAATTTAAATGTACATATTTTTTAAGTTTGATTATAAAATTTGTTATTGGCATAAACATAACACATTTTTGAATATTTACAACTTTGAAAAAAAAAAAAAAAACAGGAGCTGGGTCTTTTTGACCTAGTGCACTCACTCATATGAGCACATCTGCTCCTGGGTTAAGTCTTTTTGAAATTCTTTCGCCTTATGGTGTAAAAGCCTGTTGTTTTTCCAACATGCGTTTTAAGTCACAGCTGTGTTTTTCCATATGTTTTAAGTTAACAGCTATGCACCTGTCAAATTTTCTACTTACAAAATAATGTGACACTGAAGATGAGGAGTGGGTCTTTAAGCATAATAGGCTCACTCTCTTGCCATTAATGCTACTTCTGATCTGGCTGTCTGAAACGTTATTGTCATAAGTACTATTTAACAATTTTTGTCTGTATATTTGATGAAATTTTGTGATGAAAATCTAAAACTACTAACCTATTTAAAAAAAAAATTATTTCCCAATTGACCTCTTTTTTACCAATGCTTGTAAAGAACTTATAGTGTGGTCATAGAAAGGAAAAAAAAAATATTTCCTACTTTTTGTCCTATTGAAGTAATGGAATTTCTTTCATTTTAACAAAATGGATATGTTTACTTATTTATGTGAACTCATCATTTCATTCACTATAAATCATTCAAGTTTTCTTTTATCAGCATAGCATTTTTGTCATATTAGCAATTTTTTGGTAGATGGATTCAATATTTGTTAGAAAATTTAATTTTCTAAAAAGACTATTGTATCGTTTGCAAGTCCTTGGTTAATATATACAAATAAAGTAGTCAACTAAAGCAGGAAATTTCAGAAAGAAAAAAAAATATAGCACAGCTGATTCACTCTGAATACAGGGTTGTCCAAAAACTAGTAAAAAGTTTAAAAAAATTGTATTTCTGTGAAATAGAAATGCATTGTTTGATGTAATTACGTAAAATTACAAGTTTTTAAAGAACTTTATAAAAATATTGTTGTTACCATTATTCTTGATGGCATTGTACCAGAAAGGATGTCAAATTATCAGATATAAAAGGAATTGCGAGGACAAATGCAGTTGTCAGTATGTTATTATAATTTAAGAAAGCAAATTTGGTGAAATTGTTACCTCAGTAAGAAAACTGCAACTGCAGCTTTGAAATTTTTCCCATAGCTCAAGCATATCAAATATGGTTGTTCCAAGATTGAAGATAATGAAAAACTTCAATTGCCTGTTCTGTAAAATATCTTAAGATTGATGATTGCAGTTGCAGAAAGATTGGAAACTATGATGGCATAATCAACATGTGGAGGAACAATTTGTGGCAGTTTCAGTTGAACTGACATATTATTGGGACTGTCTGCAGAGCACTAAAATCTGAAATTTTGTTGGTAACTTGTGGAAAACTCAACATTATCATGAACTCACTTTTCTCTATTTAAAAGTTAGTTTCGCTGTACATTCGTTTACAAATGAAGAGCTATTTAGCTTTCAACCCCTCTTTTGTGCTCAAAACATTTCATTCTGAAAGTTCAATTTGCTTTCATTAGACTCATCCATTCATTCATTCATTTCATTTCTTTCAAGTAGTTAATTAGCTTTCATTAGACTTTCAAAAATTTATTATTAGAGAACAAAAAACTGTAATCTTAATTTTCCTAAAAATTTACGTATACATATGATTTTTAATACATCATGTTTAGAAATCCGTAATCTTTTCTATCACTATTTAGTGTGTGAAGTTTTTATAAATATGTAAAATATGACCCAGTTTGTTTACTACTGATTTTTAGATTTACCAACAGGTGTCGAAAAGGAATTTGTTGATTTGCATGTTGAAAAATCATGTTATTTATGTATTTCTCACAAGCCAGTAGTTAGTTAATACTTAGATTGTATTGCAAGGATTTGTCAAAATTTCTAATGCTTCAAATTTATATAATGTATTGTTTTTAGAGCTATTATTGAGAAACTTCAAGTTGATCTGAAAAACATAGCTGAAAAAGATGCTAAAAGCCCACTTCTGAAGACTGGTGAAGTGTTGATTTCTGAAGTCAAAAAACGAATTCAGAATGCTGAGGCAGAAGTAATTTTTTTTTCATTTTTAGATTTCAGTTATTAAGAAAAATTTGTGTTTTCAATGATTGTAAAATTAAGTAATTTTTTATGAAGATCAGGGGTTGCCAATAGGATCAGTATTGACCCCTGAACTCAATGCAATTTTTTAAAGGGAGCTGATGATGATCAAGTTGTCGATTGGGGGTTGACAGCCAAATTTGCACCAGCAGCTCATTGGCATAATTAAGAACCCGTTGATTACAAAAACAGAGTAAAATGATAAAACACAGGAACACAAGAAAACTCAACCAGGAAAAAATACAAAGCGCACAAAATCCACCAGAAGATATTTTATTGTATACAAGTCATTTGCGAAATTTAAAAGTAGTGGTTAATGTTCAGTTTTAAGACATTGAAAATCTGAATATGCTAGCATGGCTCATATAAGCATTGAACTGCAATATGTATGCTACATTGAAGGAAGATGTTAAGCATAAGTGTCATTGAAAACATATGGCTATGCTAAGAATTTTAATTGAAAATTTATCGGAAAGAAATATCTCAAATTAAAATTTGTTACCAAACCAACATTACTGACTGTTCACTCCTCTTACTGAGTAGAAGCAAGCTTTAGTCAAATCAGGAATTAGCTACTGAAAATAAGAAAAATGTTAAACATTTCCTTTTTAACAAGGTGATTCAAGAAACAATGTCATTTAAAAGTTAGGCACTCGCGAAATATTAAAAAAAAAAAGCGTTATTAAAATCGAAATTTTGCACTATTACAATGTGATTTTTGTTTCTGAAAACGTGTTAATTGTTGTTAAATTAAAATAATACAAAAATAATATAAATTTAAACCTTTTTTTAAACTTTTGCTCATATTCTTAGTCTAATTATTAACTTTATTTTTATGCAATTATTTTTATGATTATGTTGTATGCTGTATATTGTAGAGAAAAAAGTAAGGGAGTCTGTGAAGAAAACTATTCTTTTTAAAGGGGCTAATGCAGAAAAAGGGTTATAATCCCTGACGTAGATCTTCAAGTTTATTTCATGTAATGTTCGGTACTCATTTTTCTGTAAGATAGGAGATGGCCAATTTCTGAAATAATTCATAAATAGCATTGCTCAGTTTGAAATTGTTCAGTTCTAAAATAAACCTTAGAAATCTGGAATATCTAGCCGACTTTATATGCAATATATATGTAGGAAATTTTGTATGTTACATTGTGTATATTTTTATTGTGCTTCTACACGCAGCATGTCTAAGCAAATATTTTCTGCAGTTTCACACTTGGTAAAAAATACGAAAAGTTGTGCTGCAATGTACGTAAATTTTAAAGCAGAATGTCAGTTTACTTTTTGAAAAACATCAAATTAAACGATTTTTCTGGAGTCTACTGCCAGTATTGACTGCTACCAGTCTACTACCAGTATTATTGTCACTTGTCAATTATTGAAATTCTGTAGCAATTAAAAAAATGTGGTGCTGTCGTATGTAATCACAATCATATTCAATCCCAATTATCAAAAACAGCACAAACTCGGCAATTGTTGGTGACTAATTTTTCGCCAATCAAACACATGTAAAACAGTATCCATTTTGAAAAATGGTGCCACACTGAAAATTATTTAACACAGCAGTAAGTCAATGAAATTAAAAATGCAAGAAACAATAATAATGAAAGTAAAAATTACATAAAGCAACTATCCATTACAAAACAATCAAAATTTCACAAAACAATAAAAATGAACTAAATTAAAATTGCAACACCCGGAATAAAACACAACTTTCTATTTTCTCAGTCTTCTGGATCTTAATTCAGGTATTATGCACAGCCATCTGTTGTAACTAAAAAGTTATCAGATAACTGCAGGATTCTCGGCATTGCAAAGTAGACTGGCACTATACACATCGAGCTGATTTTAACTTTAAAAAGAAAAATCTGAGAATTGTACTTATTCCAAGAAAACTGTTATCATAGTCACCTACAAACCGTTCATAAACTACTTTTGAGCTGCATTATTTCTATAATGATGTAACATCAGAGATAAATAAAAGCTAGCCAAATGCATCATTTTATTACTTTAACAATAATAATGAAATTCAGTCCGAGCAAGATGTACATTTAGCATCCAGTGGATATTGTTCGGCTATCTGCTTTAAAAATCTCTTCAAAACAGTCTTTGCTTTCCTTCCTGACATTTTCTCCAAATAAATTCCCCAAAATAACTCGGACAGTTCAACCATTTTAATATACAACTTCATGGGATAGGCAAAATGCCATATTTCTGAAAAAATGCAATTTTTTTTCGTTAGCAGCAAACTTCACAGTTGCATTATGATTTCTTGCAAGAACAAGAAAAATCATACAGTAATCACACATAACCATAAAAACTACAACCATAACCTTCGAATTACGAAGTCGTGTGAATTTCGTGGAATGCCAAATAATATATTTTTGTAAAATTTCGTGTTGCCTATTTTGGCAACATAGTGTTTTGCTCAATGATTGTTGCCATGATTGAGTGGATAATGCAATAGTACTAAAAATGCTTCTAATGCTAAATGTTATGTATTTCCAATTTAGAGTTTTATTGACTTGTTAAGAGCTCAGAAAGATGTTATTGTCCTTACTAAGTAAATTTTTTTGGCTTGGTAAAGCAAGAAGTGGTTGTTACTTCATTTGGAGGAAATATTTGTTACATTGTTACAAGTTGTGTAGAAGCAATTCATGAAAGAAGTGTGCATGACTGCCTGGAATAATTAAGTCATGGATTATATTTTATAATAAGATAAAAAATTCGTAAAATATAAAAATGTAGATGATTATTAACTGCTGTTGCTGTCAGTGTGTCTGCAGTTCTAAAGAATGAGATTTAAATATTCTTATGGGGATGAGACTTTTTATGGTTTTCAAACAATTTATCTACCAAATGAGTAAAAGTATATTAGGCTTGTTAGTGAATTCTTATTTGATGTCAAAATGAACTAAAACAGAAATGGCATTAAACTGAACAGGCATAAATTTAAAAAAGGAAATGATTTGCTATTATCTGTTAATGGTTTATTAAATTATTTCTGCTGTAGTTTTTCTGTGAAAGTATGTGATCCACTATTTGGTGGATAAGCATGGTCTTTCCTTGAATATTATTTTTTATTTTAAGAGGATTTTTTTTTCAACTTGATTTCTTACAGAGGTGAGTAGAAGCCAATTAACATGCTGTCTAGCCTCTGTTTCAGAATTCAATGTATCAAAATCAGTTAACTTTTTAAAATAAATATTTGAGATTTATGTAGTTTATCCCCCCCACCAGTTTGCAAGTGTTGGTAAATTTGTGAAATACAAAGATTTCTGAGAATAATTAAAAAAAAATAATTGAGCTTGTATGCAAAATAAAATCAAGTCAATAAAAACGTTAAGAAACAGTAAATATATCGTGATTTTTTCTTTATTGAATCTTGTTCCAGAGAACTATGGACATTACTTTGAGATGGATGAGTCATAACTAAAATTTGTAAAATACAATATTTTATATATTTAGCATGTTTATTATGTTTATGTTTTATTAGTTTATGATGTATCTTTGGTTAATTTTTGTACTATAAATGTTGTAATAGAATTTTAAGTACTGTTTGCAAAACTTACAACTGTTTTATTTCTAAAATATTTTTTCACATATTGTTGAGAAAACCTTCTTATTTTAATTTGAATGCATATTAAAAATGCAAGATACTTTAATGTTTTGGAAATGTTACTTTTATGGTTATGTGACATTTTTTACATTTAACCTAATTTTTATATATTTTTAGTTATCGTCTGCTGAGACAGAAGCTAGAACAGCAACTGAGTATCAGAATTTAGTTAATACAAGTAAAGAACAATTTCGTAAAGAACTGCAGATCGTGTTGCCAAATTACATTCACGGTGACAAAAGTGAGTTTCACTCTAATGTATTAGTAATGCATTGCTTACTAATCATAAATAATATGCAGTTTTTAATGAATATTTGATGAATTTTTAAAGATTGAATCTTACAGATTTCTAGCATTCTGCAAACTTTAATTTTATATTGACCCTTTTTAAGAATTTAATTTTCAGGAGGACAGTAATTTTTTCGAACTTTTGTAAGTTTTGTACTACATACTTCTGGGCATCCAAAATGCAGCACCATGAAAGAATCATACAGTAAGCTTGAAATTTACTCATAAACCTGTAAAATGTAAATCTTTGTCAATGTCATGCAGAAGCTGAACATTTGCAGAGGTTTTGTTTTCAATGTCAGTCTCCCCCCCCAGTTTTGTGAGATTTGTGACCCCAAATTTTTGTATTGCTGCTCACAATTATGATAAGTTTACAAGATTGCACTTTGTTAGTAAAATTGTTTTACTGAAACAGTAATTCTGCAGTAGCTGCTCTGGAAATGCTGTTAGCTGCTCTTCTGACTTTGAAGAGAATTTGAAAAGATTCGTTGAATGTTAAAACCTTCAAAAAATTAGTACCAAAATTTGAAGAAACAGGATCATTTTCTGTTGGTCCAGAAGCAGCACAGGAAGTTGTGCATCAGGTGGTTGAAGACATAGCTTCAAACTTTCAGGCCAGCACCAGTAACCACTAAGTATCAGAAGCATTGGGTAGACTATGTTCAATTGTCCATAAATTCTTGCAGAATATCTCCTGACATTATCCATGCAAACATTCACTGGTGCAGTTGTTACTTTCATATGATTTTGACATTCGACTCCGGTGGTTCTGACTTCAGTTTCTTGCTTTCTTTGAGATGGATTGGGAACGGCTTTGGATTTATCCTCTTGATAGGTGAAGTGGCCTGTTCATTTGGATGGTGTCATGAATATTCACAACTACTGAATTGGGGAACCCAAAATATCCATGCCATATCTTAGATGTTCCATTAAATTCACCAAAAGTGACGGTATGGTGGGGATTTTCTGTATCAGTTATTCTTTACCCATAGTTCTTTAAGGAGTTAAGTTCTACAGGTCTAGTGATATGCATCTGTGTTAGAAAACGAAATTATACCACCTCTGCAAGCACATCAGTGCCTTGAACGCTTAATCTTTATAAACGATGGAGCTCCTTCATACATTCATTGCAAGGTGTATTATGAATGTTCTTAAGCATCATTTTACAGAAGAACATATCAGCTGGCACTTTCATAATGTATGGCTTTTCTGATCCTCAGACTATAATTCATGCAATTTTTGGCTTTGGGGGCATTTGAAACATCTGGTAAGTCATGACAGTTCAGCAACTTTACCTGATCTTAAAGCCAGCATTTCATGCCACATGCTCAACATTTCCCAGCACATACTTCAGTCAGGTGTGGAACATGGCATCTTGCAATTTCAAATGGTAACTGAAAATGATGATAATAAAATTTATAAAATTCTAAAAGTGTACTACTAAAGGTGTATTTTATTAATGCAGTGTCCTCTACTGGCAGTATTTATAACTAATTTATTTCACTGAAAGACATTCCTATCCCTTCATTAAGTCCACCACAAAATTTCACAATTTTCTGATTGCTGGTTTCTCCTGTAGGCAGCTTTGAAATAGGGTTGTTTAATTCTGGACATCCTGTACTTTATAAGTGCACAACTTTTTTTTCAGGAGAAGTTGAGGGAGCTTATCAAAGGTTTTGAATTTGCCATCATTTGTTGAACTTGTAAACTTATGTGAGCTACAGTGGATAGAAAAGAAGTGCTTGTTCATTTGGTTATTTTTCCTACACATGATGTAAATAAGGAGAAATTATAAGCAAAGATATTTTTGCCATGAAAAGAAGTTCTCTACATACTATTTGAAATAAAGAAGCTCTTGAATTTAAAACAAAATTATTACTTACTCCCCAAACTTGTAATCTTCTGCAGCTCCCCCCTTTATGATTTCAGCTATTTGCCTGAGATCACATGTAAACCTGTCATGTGTATGTAGTGAGGGTAGTATATCTTTTGTACTTGTAAAGCAGCTAGAAATTACTACATGAGCTGTACGTTTAAGATTTTGTCTTCTTGAAGATAGAATAAATCCGTAATTGCTAATTTTGATGACTGATAACTTGCAATATATTGGTGTCATGTCTAGCCTTCATATTAATTTCAGTAAAAGGCATATCCTCTTTAAAATAATCCCATAAAGGCTCCTTTGAAAGTTATGCGACTAGAGCCAGATTTATGAGGTCAAATGGTCACAATGGCAAAAGGTCCCATATTCCAAGGGGGTCCCAAATCAGTTCCAGATTTAAAGAAATAATGACCATCATACCTTGAGATGAGAGGTCTTGCAAAAGTTCAAATCTAGTTTGCTTATAACTTCATTCAGTGTGCTATGGTATGCAACTGCAAATCATTACATGACTGTTGTGTTGTGTAACATTTAAAATTAAAAGTTTAAGGCTACTGCTGTGGCCTTGAAATTTTTGAATTTATGGGAATTAACTTTCACCCAACAGCTTTCATCCCATCTGAATAAAAAATTTTGGTTTCTTTGAGAAATGGTACATTTTGCTCAAATTTTCCTTGCTTGTTAGCATAACCTTCAGTTAACTGCAAGTAATTTTTTTGCCTACTTGTTTTGTTAATGCAAAATTTCTTTCTGTTTATCTTGCCTAGAATATGTGCTTTGTAAAAAATATGAACAGCTAGCGAAGTTCCTGTGATTCCTGATACTGAAGGGCCCATCAGTCATTACTTTTCAAGCATTTATGGAGCAATTTTGTATTCTTGGTTAATAATGTCGCTTCCGTACTTTCAGCTTTTCCTTGATATATCTCATACAATGTTTGTTTCTTTGCTCTTCATTTTTATGTAATCTAGAAAATCTCAAGTTTAATTTTCTAATAGATTTGCAGCTATTTAAACCATAATCATTAAGAGGAGTAATCCTTTCTTGTGCTGGATTGGAAATTTTTTTTTTTTTTTTTTTTTTTTTTTTTTTTTTTTTCAGAATTGCAATTCATGATTTGCAAAGTTGCTTTTCGCAAGATCTTGTAGCTTTCCTTCCAAAAAAGTGAATGACTTCTGTTTGTTATGAATTTGCATTGTGTAACCGTTTCATAACTGACCATTTTAAGTATGCAAGTACTTTTTTTTCCCTCTTGAGCATGTCAGATTTTAATTTAGTGTGTGCCTAATTAAATGTGGATTTATTTTAAAAAGTAATCAATAATTAAAACTATTTCATTTGTTTGCTTTCTGTGCCTATGCTGCAAAAGAATAAATGTGTGCAGATATTTGATTTTCAAGGCTTTGTACTTTATCTTTGGAACCCTTTTTATTGTTTGCTACTCAGAACTTGTTCAAAACAGCCCTAAGTCATTTTCATTGTTAATTGCATTAAACATGTAATTTTTTTCAGATTTTTTGACATTCTGTTTCTGAAATTTTAGAATGTTTATTTCATGGAAATAAAGGATAATTTACCTAACAAATTTTCAGACTGCTAAGAACTGTAGGTACTTCATGTTTTGAAATTACTGACACTGTAAATAGTTAATTATTGATGTGTATTTTAATAGGAATAGCATATTATACAATATTATTACTGAAAAAATTAGTTTGAATTTTTTAGTAGTTGTTTAATGAAAAAAAATTAATTCTTATTTCTTTCCAAATGAAAAGGTAAAACAATGACAGAAAGTGATCTGAATCTTTTGATTGCTCACGCACACAGAAGAATTGAGCAACTTCAGAAGCAGTTAGCCAAGCAACAGGTTTATGATATTTTCTGGACTTCCCAAATTCATTAATTTGTTATTTATTTTATTTGAAACATTGTATATATATATATATGTAAGAAAAATAAAGAATATGTCTAAGATTAAATTAACAACGTAAATTTCCCTTCTCAATTCTAAAAATAATAACCTCTCTACGCACTGCATCATTTCTAGATTAATCCATGTCATATGGCACTTACATAATTCTGATGATGTAAATGGAACTAAAAGTCAAGTAACCAATAATAATTTTACAGAAGTATTAACTATCCAATCAAAATGCATTGTAAACCAAAACTAACTCAGTCTGAATTGGGATTTCACCCTGAACATAACGCACTTACTCTTTACACTTCGGCCTAGTTGGACTGCTGTCTGCTTTCTTCTTTCTTACTGAAAATTAATCTAAAATGTGAGCTATTTTGGAATAGGCACATTTCATGTACCAAGTTGATTGTGGCCACAACAAGCTGAAATAAAAAAGGAAGATTTAATATGCCTTCGCCTCCAATTTCCTATTCGTTATGGATCAACACTTCTACGACGTTAAAATTCCTGCTCGTCATTTACTTCA
>KK116549.1:171512-198000 GCA_000611955.2 Stegodyphus mimosarum | reverse complement strand
TTTTTTTAACAAGTGGAAAATAAAATTAATAGCAAAATAGTAAGTACAAGTATTATTTTAGTTTAATTATATGCATATGCTTAATACTTTTTATATTAAAAGGTTGATATTTTATTAAAATGTGTTTTTTTAGCTCGCGCGTGCGCATTTAGTTTTTGTGTAATTTTGTGTCCGCGCGTTGTTCAGCTTTTTTTGCCAACTTGCACTTTCATGCCTGCTTCTGGAACTGTTCTTTTAAGTCCAGAGTTGGAGGCTTTACCACTTTCTCCTTCAGTGTGTTCATATCTGTTTCTACCTAGTCTTCTTAAAAATTAGTTCATGTGCAAGAATTTTGGGAGGCCCAAGCTGTTTGTGTTTTCTCCAGCCATGTTTTGTGGGAGAGTTGTGTGCTAGATATAAGGTTTTGCTGTATCTAGAAGTTTAAGTCATTATCTTTCAGACCCTACTAGATTGACAACAAGTTATTGCTTTTATCTGAATTAAGGAGGTGAAGTCTTAAGAAGATTAATATAACTTGTTTATTGAACTGTTTGTGCTAGTGATGAAACTCCACCGCTTGAGATATTTAAAATAACATAAGACTGAAAGTTTAAATTGGAAGTAATGTAGTCTGAGACTACATGTAAAATAATCTACCTAAGCTGGCTGAAATAATTAACTTCACACTTTTAAAGTCAGCTAGGAAGATGAAGCTAGAATAAAAATTGGCATAGCTGCTGATAATACATAACTACAAGCAAGGTTGTCAGAAATTCTAACTCTAAAACTGTCAGACCCCCCAGCTTAAATATTCAACAACTAATTTGCTTTCTGGGAAGGACTACAGAAAGAAGTTAAATTTTAAATTGTAATAATTCGTTAATTAATATAAACTCATGCACAGTTTTTACAGACTATTGCCAGATGGATGTTTTGGAAGTACGTGAGCTTTGTCAGGATCATGGGATATAATTCACAGAATGTTTGAGAAACACAACTATAGGTAACTGTGTTTTGAAATTCAAAAGACTTGAAAAACTATTATTACCAAAATCTATTATATTAATATGAAATTAAAAATTGATGCTAATTAAAGTTTTAGGTGTAAGCAACAGTCGAATATTTCAGGATTTTATTGTTATTGTACTATTATGCTTGAAAAGGTTCACCATATTAAACAAACATAAAAAAGTATGGATAATCCAATTTTGTAAGAAGAAATCCTGAGAATTCTTTTCTTTGATAATTTTTCACGCCATTGTAGGCATAGCTTAGAAGTATGATTTCCAAAAAGTACTTCGGAGTGTTAGCCATCTAAAACTGAAGCTTGTTTTAGTTAAATGTGCATAACATTCCTCAAAGGGAAACTTCTTTTATGTGTGTATTTGAGCATTGGGAAGCTTTATCATTCTAAGTTCCTCATAAAAGGGATGTGAAATGTTTCATAACGGGATATAAATGTTCATAATATGACTAAAATTTTAAAAGCCAACCTGAATAAGTTAAATCAATAAATGCGGGAGATAATATTCTTTATCTACAACAATACGCGCACACTTATTTAGTAACAATTTTTCCATTAAAATTTATATAAACTGATGAATTTGCCATTATGACAACACTGTAAGAAAGCATGATTTAAGGTTGGTATGAAGCCAACTTTAAATGTTGAGTTTTTATGCTACTGGATCAACTTCTTGCTGTGTGCTTTTAATAAAACAGCCAAAAAATGACTTATGCTTGTAGTCCAAAATAAGCAATTTTATGGGCCAATTTTCTACATTGTTGAGCTATGGCATCTGATTCTTAAGAGTTCTTTAATTAAGTATATATTCTTCAGATGTAGAATGTGCATAAACTATGAATGTTGTTTATTATTTGACTGTAATTTATTTGGATTTGGTATAAAAGCTTTTATCTGCATGTGGAAATTTAAATAATTATATTTTAACTTATTTCTAACTGATGCTAACTAGTTTTGTGTTCCTAAATTATAACTAATTGTAACACCATTTTATTATTAGATAAATTGCTATTTACATATTTTTATGTGTACATTTTATGTATGTTAATAAATCCTTTCATTCACATTTTAATTATAAACTACTGCTATATTTTTAGCTAAAGGTGAATTTGACAAGTTGTCAAAGAGTGCACAGTCTTTATGGCTTGCATGCCAAGCAATGAGTGACAAAATTGAAGCTGATAAGTCTGGTGAATTATATCCTTTGAGTAAAGAAATTGCTGCAGTAAAGCTTTCAGCAAGTGAGGATAATGAGTTCATCAATTCTGTTCTTGCCAGTATACCTTCCAAAGCTGTAACTAGAGGAGTTTATACTAGTGAAGATCTTAAACAACGATTTTTTCAAAATGTAAAACCCGTTTGCCGCAAAGTAGCACTGATTGATGAAAATAACGATAGCTTGTACAGATATTTGTTATCTTATTTGCAGTCTTTTCTAACTGTGGATGTTGCGTCTATCCCAAAAGAAGAATTAAGTGGAAAAGTTGCTGTGGACCCTTCTGAGTGGGATACTTTTGATATATTGTCTAGAATATCATACTGCCTGAAAATAAATGACATGGAACAAGCTTTACGTTATGCTAATCAACTAAGAGGTGAGCCAAGGGTTGTTGCAACAGACTTTATAAATGAAGTTAGGTTACTGCTAGAGACGCGCTTAGCTGTGAAAGCTTTACTAGCTCATGCAGCAGCAGTTAGTGTACAAGCCTATCACTAGGAAAATTGAAAATAGGAAAATAATTAGAAAAGTTATAATTTTTTCTGTAGTGATCTTATTCTATTTTAATTATTCTTATGAAAATCATTTACAATTATGAATTGCAATATTTTGTTCCTGTGAAATGAAATTATTTTTATAACCAAGCACAGGTTTGCCAGTCATAATTCTTGAAAAACATGAAACATGTTACTGAATCATGCCTTTAAATAAAATCCGAAATATATATATATTTATTTATATGCAGCTTTGTGTTTGTTCTTAATTATATAAATGCATTTTGAATTTGTTTAATGCAGTTGTCAAACGAATTAATATTATGATCAAAATGATTGAAAACTAAGTAATATTTCTTTCCTGTAAAACTTACAAAACATATTTTTGATTGCTGTAGAGTCATATAAATTGATGTACATGTTTGTATAATTTAAGAATTGTATGTTCAATATATTCAGAAAATGTTCAAATAATTACACTTTTTTTATGCTGTGTAATTTTTAAATTATTCCTCACAAAGCACAGTGATCTCTTGTTGCAGTGAAGGCTGCTTTTATTCATACAAACTGGAGTGTGTACTAAGAGAATATAATTTAGCAGTTTGAATTTCAGAGCTTCAGCACTAACTTTTGGAGTTGTGTAATATGCATGTATGACATTAATGGATAAATTAATAAAATCAAATGTTGGTAAAGTAAAGTAAAATCGTGTATATTTAATTTTTCACTTGAAATAGCAGATCCGGACGTCCAATATCCGGAATGATCTAAAATCCGGACCTCAAAGCCACATTTTTTTTTTGTATTGTGCATTTCTGTTTTCCTTCTATAATAAAACACATGGAGAGTTCTGATTTTTAATTTCACTTAGGCACTTAATAAAATAACCTCATTCTTGAAGAGACAATCATAAGCATAAATTTGAGATATTAATAATTTGTCTCCGTAGCTGCATATCTGCTTGCTGTAAATCTCAAACTGAAACATTCTGTGTAGGAACATCATTGATTTGACATTTACTAGTATTTTATATCCCTGACACTGGCCTGGCGAATCATTATTTATTATATTTTACTTTCAACACCGCATCTTTATCAATACATGACAACTTGAGTAATGACTCATGCAGCCATGTCTAAACATTTTTTTTATTAGTAATTGAATAACAAGAGTATGACAACCTTTTATGCTGACATTATGCTTGGTGATGATTACAGATTTGAGTTAAATACACTAAGAAATTTTGACGAGGAAAAATTTAATAATTTCTTTTCATATGCTAAAAATGGATTTTGTCAATGAAACTCATAGGTGAAAAAATTATATTTAATGCTATTTGAATTAAGAATAACTGATATGCTATTCATATAAACCCAGAACCGGTGTCAGAGCTCGTATGGCCGCACTGGGTGGCAAAATTTAGGGAAGACAAAATTTTTGTAATTTAGGGAAAGCGCTGGGATCCAAAGTTTAGGGACAGCAAAAATTTAAAACTTAGAGAGGTGCTTTTTAACAGAATTTACAGTGACTTTATCAGGTGGTATCTAGCGCCAGCCCTAGATAAGACTCAAGTATATATGGGAGTTTATTTATTCAGGACTCGTATTAGCCTTAAGCATGTGCAAGAATGAGACCTAGGTATAATAAATAATTAAGCTAATACAATTCAGGCTTAATTTGGTACGTGATAGAAGCAAGACCAAATTTAGCAGGAAAACTTGTCTTTTGTTGCCAATCTTATGATACATACCAAATGTATAACGGACACTATTAAGCTGGGCTAAAATTATTTTAAGGAATTTCTATTAATGTAGCAGACTGTGTTGCTCTTTAATCTTCTATTTTGATCCAGGTTATTATTTTTTGCTGACTGTTATTATTACAGTAATTTTATAAAAATTAAAGCTTGAACTTTTGATTATGTCAAGAATAGTTTTTGATTCTGGAGCTGCAAAAGGATCTACAAAGCGAAAGCATGTTTCAATGTCTATTAAACAAAAAGTGGAGTTGCTGCAATTACAGGGTTCGTACGGTCCTTAAAAGTCCTTAGGTTTTTTGGCATCGATTTTTAGTTCTTAAAAGTCCTTAATTCCGACCGAAATCGACAGAAGGTCCTTAATTTTAATAATCTGAAATTTCTGTCTTTTTTTACGACTGCCATTTTGAGTGTGAATTAGCATTTTGGAGGAATATTTTTGGCGATTCACTAACTCATATGGTTATCTTTTGAATGGGTTCGTGTGTTATAACTTATTTTTATTTCTAATATAAATAGTGTGATACTCGAGTTTCTAAGCAAGAAGTGAAACATAAGCATTTCAAAATTCATTTTTTCTAATGAAGAGCTCTTAAACAATTTTTCACTTTTGGTGATGTGAATTTTTTTATTTAATAGTTCTAAATTTTTAAGTTTTTGTAGAAAATTTTTAATTCCGAGATCTGGGAATTTTTCGACGATTTTTTTAATGCATTGTAACATTAATAAATGTCATTAAAATAATGGTAATATATTGAAATTATATTTAAAAATAACATTAAAATAAAATATTTTTATTTTTCGCTGTCATATTATAAAGTTCCATTTTAACAACTTATTATGCAATATTTTGAATCTGAGAAATAAACAAGATATAATGCTATAAAACACAATTTACGGAACAGTTCTTACTAAAAACAAAATTTGCTATGTAATTAATTAAAAATATCTTAAGTTTTTGATAGTAAGAGTTCTTTCCATGTAATTGTCTCAGAATATTTGGAATTCTCAGCATATGTATCAGTTTTCTCTATAAAATTAATTTTACAGTTTTCCTTTTTTTTTTTTTTCCAAAATATTTCTAGCTTTTCGCTATTACAGAATTCTAAAAGTTATAACATTTTTAGCTTTTTGTTGCTCAGTTTGTCACTAAATTCTAAAAATTCTACCACATCAGCTGTATAACCAGCCCTTTCCATATATATTTCATATTTCTTCTGAATTTTGATATTGCTAAATAAATAAAATTAGCAGCCTTTTCTTTGCATTCTAAATGCATTTAGTTATTTTGGAATAACAGAAATCCACAATTAAATCCAAAAATTCTAAAATGAAAAGGAAATGCGTTGAAGAAAGAAACTGAATACATAAAGAAAATTGTTCTTCAAATATATCCACAGTTATTATTATATAAATTACCCAGTTGTTCATGATTTCAGCCTTTAATATAGTTTCCCATTCCCTCGTATGATAGAGTTACTGAGCCAGCTTGAATTAAAATTAAATTGTATAGTCTTAGACCACTAGTCCACATTTTTAGTTTGAATTTGATTGTTCTCGTTTAATTACATCACCACGAACTGCAATTGATTTTGTTAGCATCAGAATATGCCTTTATATTCTAAGTTCTCTTTAAATAAGAGGCTTATTTAAACCTTGTCTGACACTGTATTTTAAACATAAATGTTTTGTAGCTTTTAATGTGTAATTATCCTAATATTGTTAAGAATCAATGTCATAAATTACATGTATTTTAAACTGCGAAATTTTATTAGATTGTGATTTTAATGGGGCTTTTTTAACAAATATTGTTTAAAAAATAAATAAAATTTTATATTGGCCTTGTAAATCCATAATAACTAAGGTTATCTAACTACCTAATTTAATTATTTATAACTAACTGCTTACCTTAAAAATTATCTCTGCATATTAAAGCAAGTTATTGCCTTTCATTAATCTTTACCGTGGTCACAAGATAAAACACAAAAACGCAAAAATTTATGTAAAACTTATTCTTCTGCATTCTTCTCATTCTTATTGCATCTACTGAGACTTAAAACAATGTGCCAACCGTGCCTACATCAGGCCTTTTAGGTTTGTTCTAATCAGCAGATCTCTCTCTAGGTAAGCAGCAGCGGGTACAGGTCAATCTTTTATTATGAAGCATGCTGATTATGGTCTTACTTCTCATTTTAATCTATGCTGCTTGACATAAAATCTACCTGCTATTTACTAAACTTCTAGACTGAGCAAGTATGTGACAAAATTGAAATATTAAAATAAATAAATAAATAAAAAACATAAAGCTAACTGTTAGCAAAACATAATAAAATGTCACTTATCTTTCTTCAAATATGTCCAACTATTGTAAATGTAAAATACTTAATGCTGCTTGATACATTTTATAAAGTTGATTTTATTCTCAAACTTATTAATAACTTTGTTAATTAATTCATGTTTAATAATAATTCATCCTACTTACGAATCTATTTTCTTGTTAGGATTGTATTACAAAAATGAAGTTCAGGCATAGATAATATTTTTAATTGAATTTATTCAGTTCCCATTCCCTCATAGGTCCTTAATTTTTTTCATTAATGGTCCTTAAAAGTACTTAATTTCTGTGTGCAGAAATGTGTATGAACCCTGAATTAATAGATAAAGGAATGTCCGTCTCAAAATTATGTGAGGACTATGGCATTGGAAAGTCAACTGTATGTGACGTAAGAAAAAAGAAACTTTTTGAGGATTTCGACACCCCAATTGCAATGAATAACAGAAAAGTTGTTCGTTATGCTAAAAGTGATGACTGAATGAGTCAAACAGTGATGTGTGCCATTGACGGGTGATGGCGTGTGATTGACGGGTCCAATGCTAATGGCTGAAGCCAAAATATTTCATGGCGAAATGAACTTCAAAACTGAGTGCACGTATTTGACAGGTTGGTTAACCAAATTTAAAAATCGCCATGCTGTAAATAAAGCAATTAAAAATTTCAGGTGAAAAAGCTTCAGCTGATACTGAAGCTGCTGAACTATTTGCAGATGAATTCATTGAACTCATTTTGTGAAAAATTATCTCCAGAATAAATTTAGAACGTTGATGAAACTGGCCTTTTCTGGCAATATGTATCACGAAATACCTTGGCAACCTCTACAGAAATGGTGTCAACGATTTCAAAGCGAGACTAACAATTTTAAAATGTGTAAATGCTGCAGGAACGCACAAATGTAAATTTTTCATAATCAGAAAATATACACAACCTTGGAGCATTTAAAGGAGTGAAGAAAGATATTGCATGCATATTATTCTTTCCTCCAAATTGAGTGTCCATCATTCAGCCTATGGATATCGGAATAGTGTATGTGCTGAAATGCAAACATAAAATAGCATTTTTAAAATCCATTTTAAATTTCTTAAACAATGGCAAGACTAAGAATTTTTAAAATATTTTAGCATAAAATCTGCTGTGTGAAGCATCACAAGAATGTGAGAGGATGTGTCTCCAGATACTTTAAAACAATGCTTGACACAATTTATGGCCAGCTACCATATTTCATGGTGAGGATGATAAAGATGATAGCCATGAATTTGAAGGTTTTCGGATATCGCAAACCAAAGGTGAAATTTTCCAGTTAAAGGATTTTGTAAAGAAATGTGGAGAAGAAGTAATAAAGGAAAATGACACAGCAGAAGTTTTTCATTGCAATGACAATGACCCAACCGTCAATCAATTAATGGACGGCGAAATCTGTAGTATGGTTCTAGATCCAAAAAATACCACTACTGATAGTGAAGAAAGTGACAGGTAGGTTATTGAAAACGAAAAAATTTCGATTCACAAGTTAGTCGAAATTCTCGACACAGCAGTTACAGTAGTTGAACAGAAATTAAATATTAATTTTTTTTTTGTAAAATTTTTATAGAAAGGCTCTTTATTTTATAAAGCATGATTTGATATTTTTAATTGTGTAATTTCTTCATGCCATCGTATTAGATTTAAATTTATGGTCTAATATGCGGAAAAATCCCAAATCCGGAATCGCTGAAGTCCCGACAACACCGGATCAAGTTGTGATTATAAATTGATTTTATTCTGTGGTCTAGAAATTCATTTTTAGCATTTATACCTTTGGGGGAAAAAGCTAGAAAATTTTAATTTTTTACATCGTGTAAAAAGAAGAAAAAAAAGTTATGGCCTAGAACTAAAGCAAAAGCTGAAATGTATATCATACAAATGTTCCTGTTAATGCGTAATTTTAATCCTTAGGTTACAATTGGGAAGGAAGTGAAAAAATAATATAGGCAGAAGTGCATGTATGTGTAAGTGATGATTCTTTTAGCTAGTATGATAAATGTGTCGAAGTTTGGTGGCAAAAGTTTCTGTTTTTGGAAAAACTTCAGCATAGGACCAAAAAATTGCATTCATGTGTATGAAATTTATGTTGATTATTTTATTGTCCATTAAGAGTTCACTTTTCACTTTTTGTCCCACCGAAAAGCAATTTTGGCTACTTTGAGTCATAATCTTACTATTTGCATTTGCTGGGCTTGAGTAGCCTGTGGCGGCGAAAATTGTACCTGTGTGTGTGAATTGCTTAAGATGACTTTCGACTTTCTTTTGTTCTTTTCCTTGAAAACTTGAAAGGAGATTAAGAACATTAAAGTGACAATGAATGTATCATATACAGATAGAAAATTAATAGTAACTAGGCTATGGAGCAGTGCTTCATTACAATGCTATTAAATCTGTAAAACTGGTAAGCACTGAAATCATACTGAATGTATTTGCTAAACAGCTGTAAATTATTATAAGACACTCTAGAAATTATAACCCATGGGCTGGAAACTAAGAAAAAATTACCTCTTAAAAAGAAATGTCTCAAAACTCCTCAGGTAAACAGTAAGGACACTTCTAAATAATGCATCAACAAAATCTGAAAGTCCAGCTATATCTCATTTGAAAATATAGTCTTTTGATGTTGGAGAGTCTGATCGGGTGGAAACAGAGCATGATCTAAAGCAAGAATGGATCGATTTCACATCAGCAGAGGCGTACATGTTAGGACTCAAGAAAACTGAAGAGCTGTTTATATGTTTGCTAAGAGCCACAATGAAATATTTCTCTCAGCTTAAAAGAAGTAAAACTGTTTTTAGTAGTAAAAAATGTTTCAAGTAATTTAGCAGTGTTTTCACATTTTATAATTTATGTGATTGTTTAGTATAAATGTTAATAAATAATTATTTCTCTTGTGCTCTGTTAAGGATATTATCTTCATAGGGATATTTCTTTACTCTTAACTGTAAAACAAGCGAAATAGAAAATAGCAATGTGTAGAGAAACTGTAATTTAATATACCATAATTGTTTAAAATAATCTGTCAGTAGGGTTCTTGAAATTAAAAAAAAAAAAAGAAAATGTTGTGTATCTTAAGCAGCTGATGTGAGGACCGGCATATATAGCAGCTAACTTAAATTGCTTATTCTATTAAATACAGACTGAATCATGGGATACATTTTGCATCTTCCATTGAAAAATAAAACATTTGTAGTACATTTAATAAGATTTGGGGTCCATTGACATAGCATGTTGCTAATATACACTTATGTCCAAATTTATCTGTATATACCCAAAAATAATGATAGTCCATCAAATATCCATTCAATGTAATTCATTTTTGTAGAAAATGTGAAAGACAAGCTTTATTTATATTATCCAGTGAAAATTGATCAAATGGTTGCTGATATGAAAAATCAAGGCATTGCGTCATCTGACGATGAATCAAACACTTTGTGCAAAGTTAATTTCTGCAATACAGCATTTGATTTCAGTGTGTGATGACTCAAAACGGTTTATTATGACTGAAATATCATTTCAAAAAATCTGGGAAGTGGCAAATCATCATCTGCTTAGAAGCAGGGCAGATACTCATGGAGGCAGTGGAATTTGGAAATATTTCAAAACACAGTCTGTGTACTATGGAAACAATTTCAGAATTCTGAGAGTATTGTAAAGAGACTTTAACAAGGTCATAAATGAATAACAACTGCTTCTCATGATCAATATCTGGCACTAACTACCCATCATAATAGGAAGTCTACTGCTCAGCTGTTATGTTTGGAGCATGCAGCTGCTACTGGAACTGTTGTATCACCATAAACTGTATACAGAAGTCTTAATAAAGAAGGCCTTTTTGCCAGAAAGCCACAGGTATGTTTCATTGTCTTCACAATAAGGGGGGAACCCTTTATTTGGTGCAAAGAACATTGAACTGGAGTGAACACTGGTGGTCCTATGTTCTCTGTCGAGGTTTAGTTTAGCATCTGATTGTTAGTATGTTTACATATGAAGATACATACATATGATAAAAATCTTCTTTTGAAGATTATGGAACTTGACCATTCCAGTAATACAAGTGTGATGGTATGGGGAGGAATAATGACTGATGGATGTGCACCCCCTGCACATTTTACACAGCAGACCTGTGACTGTCAGAGATATTGATATAAGGTCTTAGAACCTAATTTAAGACTTTGCATGTGGATCTGACTTTTTATTTATGGGCAAAATGCTCGTCCATATCGAGTAAATCTTGTTGATGAATTCCTTGAAAGTGAAGATGTTGAGCAAATACCAGGGCCAACAGAATCTCCTGATCTTAATCCGATAAAGAACTTTTTAAACTATCTTGAAAAGCATGACAATATCCTTCTTCTAAAGATGTAAATGGCCTGAACATCACATAAAATACATGATACGTGTGCACAAGTCAGAGGAGATCACATTTCATATTAAATACATAAGGCTTAATATTTTTCTCGGTTCTTTTTTCTTTTCTCAACTCTCCTTGGAATATATTATGATTTTTATTGTTTTGTGCTACACTTTTATATTATATGCAGTGTCCTTAAATTTTTCTTTTTGTATTTATATGTTATGGTAATTTGTGTCATACTGCTCAAATTCAGGGAATTATAATTCACAGTTTTTGAGAATTCTGTGATTTCATGCATGTAAAGATAATTTTGGTACTTAAGGGTTCCAAAAATAATATTGCTATGAAGTGAAGTAATAATAATACTTAAGTGTTCCAAAAATTAATATTGCCATGAAGTGAGTTGTGGAAATAGTGCGCAGTTTAGAATTACTTAAAATTAGCTAATATTTAAAAACAAATTACTGATTATTGGAAAAGCATGTCTTAGTGTGATTTCTATGTGAAGTTAGGAGGATAAAAATATTTTTTTTTATGAGGCATACTACAGTTGAAGGGCCAGAAAGCAATATATGGCTTGTGTGTACAATTTGACCATTCTGGATCTGAAATATTGCTTCTCAACTTTTTCTGCCTTATTTTCTTCTCCTGATATTGATATGTATTGTTCCTGATATGAGTATTGTTCTCATCGTGTTAAGATTTTTAAATCTTGATTTAAGTAAGTCTTCCAAATGTCTAAAACTCAGTGTAATACATTGTACTAAAAAGTTGCATATAAATTAAAAATTTACTATGTTTAGTAAATATATGCGATTTGTATGCCTCATCCACAAAAGTTCTTGCCCAACGTTTATTTTCACAACTGTTGTTCATAGACATATGCTTCCGGTTGTAAAAATGTTTTAAATGTCACAGAGATTAATGTTTCTGCTTTTTTAAATTAAAAAATTCTTTGAAATGCAAACTCTCTTAACTTTTTACACAGTGCTTGGTCCCTATACGTAAGGGAAATTTTGAACTCGTAATAAAAAATAAAACAGGAAAAGTTTGACTCCCATAAGACAAAAATCGAGAATCATTAAGACCCTTTAACACAAACTGAAGAGCAAAATGTTTGCATTTGTACGTAACTCAAAATAAAATATTGCATAGAAAAATATTTCTGATCTTAAGAGATTACGTGATGAGCAGTTCTATGCAAATTGTCGTGCAAAATATTGACAGTATAATTCTTTTCAAAATGGAAGTCTTATTCACAGAATTTTACAGAATTCGTGTGCTAGAAAACACCTGCAGGCATCAGCAGCACATAGCCAACTAGTAATATTATTTGCATTAATTAAAAATGAAAAATATTTGTGCCTTAATGTAGTTTTGTATGATTACCTGATTATGATTCTAAAGTAATAAAACTTCTGAAGAATGTTATTAATAATCCATTTTTAAACTCTGAAAATGTATAAATTATTTACGTGAAAATTCCTTCAGCATACCAAGTGTAAAAAAATTACGAAGTAATGATACTAGTAAATTACAAAATAGTATTAATGAATGGCATTTAACGGCGGGGAATCGAGCACAATTTATTTTATTTATTAACCAACCACTCAATGCAAATTGAAAACATAAATTCCAGCTTTTGAAATTAAATATCTTGGTCAATTTTCTTTGTACAAAAGTCAAACCCCTCTCACCGTTTTTTAATAATAAGTACAAAATTTTTACAAATCAAAGTATAGAAACAGGAGAAATATATAAAAAGGTTAGATTTCATAATTTTGTTGCTTTTAAATTTTAAAATGTTCAAATGTGAATCTTTGCGTCACCTGAAACTGGAAGTATGTCTACAACCAATGGTTGTGAAAATAAGGCCGCATAAAGATTTTTGGGTATATGGGTGTATGCTTATTAATTTATAGATTATGTTTAATAAATGTAATTATTTCATTCATATGTTTAACTGTTTCAACCCTTTTTGGTCACTAATTTTGATTATGTAGCCAATCTTTACTGTTAGCCGTTTGTCACAGATTAAGCTGACCAGTATGAAGTCAAACAAATTTTTGTTGAAGCTGTAAATTTTCTCCCTTGCTATATTTTAATAGCATCTTCTACCCCCTAAAATCAAGAAACAATATTCATAGAATAATCAGTCATTATGATTGTCTGTATATGATGGATGTCTGTTTTATCAGTCTTGTCAGTATTAAGAAACAGATTGATGAGGTCCTATCTTTGGAACATAGGAACCATTTTTGAGAGCAGATGATCAAGTAAACCTTAAAAATTATTCCACTGTAATGAAAGAGAATATATGTACCTTATTTTCACCTTGTTTGACAATATTTCAGCTGCCATCTGTCTGAATGTATGCCTCTAAGAGCTCTCTATACAGATTAACAAACATACACTTGTTTGTGTATTTTTTATATACTTTTATCCAAATGAATTTATTGTAGTGCGATCTAGATAACAGTGTAAAGCAATTGACTGAACCATTTATTGTAAAAGGGAATTTGCTAAAACCTTATTTTACAATAAACGGCTACAATATTTCAGTGGCCTAATTCAGTGTGGAAAAGTGCAGATTTGAACTTAACTACGTAAGCAAACAGAAAAACTGGTCATTCTGTGCCTACTCACTAATGATAAATATACCCTCTTCTGCCAGCTAATAAGAACATTTGACGCTATAAATCTTATCACGTGGTTACTTTGTAATCCTACTGTATTCCTTATTTGCTATCAAAAGTGAGCAGTGATTATTTTTCAATTTGTATATTTTGCAGGAAATTCAGTTTTGCTAATTTACACTAAGTCCCACAATGTATTTTTGATTTAGCTGATTAGAAAGTCTTAATTCCAAGCAACACTTGTAGATGAGATGATAGACAATAACTCAGTTGATGATGCTGTGAAAACTGTTACTTATGTTATCCTATCAGCTGAGCTCTCTTCCCAAATCAGCATGAAGACTTCCAAAAATATCAAAAACAGTGGTGGAGACATGACATTTTTAGATGACTTACATGTCACCTGTAAGTTTTTCTACAAAATTTATTTAGGAAAAAAGAAACATGAAGTTGCTAATATTGTTGCTGAGGCATTTGCTTATCTTTCACTGTACTAGTTACCTAGCAGTATTTCTACAAAACTGCTATCTGAGAAGAACCACATTATATACTTTCTGAACTCAGGAACGCATAGCATAGAGTTTGTGGTTAAGCTGAAGAGAAGTTTCACTCAGGCTGGAAAGTTTTGATTTTTATACAATAGAATAGGCTATTTCATTCTAAGCGTTTGTCTTGTAGGTTACTGGTGTCCCTTCTTATTCACTATGACAGACTGTAGGAGGAATCTTTTCTTAATGATTGAAGCAATGCTGCTGTTTAAGCAATAACAAAACCCGCAAAGGACCAGAAGAAATTTTTCCCCATCACTTTTGCCACTTGCTTATGCAAAATTCTCGAATAATTGTTAAATACCAACTTGGACATCATCTTATCTTAGCAGAACAGGAAACATTTATGCGATCTGATCAGCAAATCTTAGAAAATTAGGGTAGTTTATTTGAATATGGCAGAACATGTGGGGTTTATTTGCCTAGAGAAATAGATCCCATCTTGGAGGACTTTCTAAAGGAAACTAGTGCATATTAGCCTTACGATGGAGAAAACCGGGAAAAACAAGCAGCTAGCTAGCCCATTCGCCTGGGATCGAATTACCGGTATGCAGCGGTCTTAGCCATTTGTCCATTGTAAGGGAAGAACAGATATGTAGTTCTTCTCTCGTGATTGTTTTTCAATTTGGAATAACTACGTTTACTTGAAAGCTTCTATGCTTTGCATTAACAATGTATGTTACTAGTTTAAATCAGTTTAATTTTTGTAGTGATGTATGATTATTATCTTTTTAATTACTTTCCTCTTTTGATTGATGTTTGTTCATTAATTACCAAGAAATGGAAAAAATGCCTTTTAAGAAAAAAGGTGCACAGTTTTAGGGTTTAAAGAATCTAGTCATAGATTTATCAAATGTAGTTTTTTCTGCATAGTTAGTTCTAGTGTTTTCTATCGTTTGGTCACTGATGATGTCATTGTCTGAAACTTTTTCATCCAAGAACGCTATGTCTTTTGAAGGAATTAAAACACCTAAGAAACCTGTACAATCTAATCAGCAGCTTCGTGAAAGACAGCAGCATCACTTATAAAAGGGACGCTCTCAATATCAGAAAGGAGCCCCAAGTCTAAAAAATATCGAGTCAATGTTATGGATCATTATAACTGATACTTTTTTAAAATTCGACGTTGGAAACAGTGCCCGCATTCAGACTTATGCTGATGACACAATACTAATAACAGAAGAAGAAACAGGACTATTGCTAAAATAAAAGCGTAATGTGCACTAAATATCCTTACGTGATGGAGCGAAAAATACAAGCTCCGATTTAGTGTTGAAAAGACACAAACGATCATATTTCTGAAAGAGCATAATATAGAAATAAACCCCGCAATGAATACTAGCAAGGCACACCGCTGCGAAGATAGAATAACAGGAAATATCTGGGGTTTGTACTTGACAAAAAGTTAACATGGGCCACCCACTGCCATAACTGACAGAATAATAATGATCAGTGAACGAAATATGATGGTGAGTAGAGCATGGTGCCAAAAGGGACAACTGATAAAACAATTACACTTGAAAGCCATAGAGAGGATGGTCCTCTATGGCTGCCAGTCTAGATGACTAGAACAGCTAGGGTCTGCCAAAAATTCCAGTAGACACAGCGGATATGCAACAACATTTACTCAAGCGCTTCAAGTGCTCGATTTAGTAGCCCAGCTTAAGAGTTTACTTTACAAGCTCTTCTACTACTAAGAAGATGTCATAAGTAAAGGGCAACTAACATTCTTTAACACTTAATATCGATCAGATTCCCAAGAATTCCCGAATACAGACTTCGAAAATCCCAGGTACATTGGACCAAGTGCCCTCCCTGGGAGGGGGGGGACACAAAAGGATTCAAAATTATAATGGAGCCGCCTTTTTGGCCCTATAGAACAGTAACGAAATCCATCAAGAAAATTTCGGACTTAGCGGCAACGCTTTCGTATTGCAAGTGAAATCATTTGTCATACGAATGGCATCGTTATGGGTGAGAGAAAATAGCCTTTTTCGCATATAGAATGAAAGTATTACAAGGTTTGAATAAGCGAAATTCCAAACAACCACACATCCAAGCGCTAGAAGTCTTAGCAGAAACAACATGGAGAGTTTTTTCGAGGATACTTAAACATAGTACGTAATAGTTGCAGAGCGAATTGCACTGTATGCAGTTTGTTAAATAAATTATAGCTTTTGGAGGACGTACAGATCTCCATGTATTTCCACGTGGAACCGTGAACGCTTAGGCCTATACAGATGACATCCTTGATGATTATGTACGCCCTTATGCCAGGGCAATAAGTGATGATTTCCTGTTACAGGACGACAGTCTTAGAGTGCACAAAGCTCACTTCGTGGATGATTACTTTCAGGAACAAACAATTCAGCGCATGGAGTAGCCAGCTCGATGACCGGACCTGAAACCTATCGAGCATGTTTGGGATGCTTTTAGGAAGACATGATAGCTGCTCTCAGTCCTCCTCTTCAGAACTTTGCTGCGCTTGCACAGCAAAAGCAATGGCTCTTACTTCCTACGGAACTGATAGACCGCATAATTAACAGTATCATACATCACTGTATTTTCTGTATTGCTTCTACGAGAGATCAAACTCCATATTGAAGGTGATTTTCCTATACCAAATTCACATATCTGATTTGTTCATTTTTACATATGCTAGTTTCTGTAACACCATAATTATCTGATAATTTCTTTTCATGTTATTTTATACCTTACTATGTGTTGTATACTGTGGATAAGTTTCATTAAATTCTACATGTAACTTCTTGAGTAATCGTTTATTTTTGTGATTTTTTCTTAATTAATGATAACCAGTGTAATTCGATCCAATCTTAGAGGAGTTTCTAAGAGAAGCTGCCTTGTTAGTTCCATTACATATGGCTAAAAATGCATGTCTGCATTTTGTATGATTTTCTACTGATTACATGGTATTCTGCAGGGTGAGTGTAAGGTCCTCTCACTCTAAACTGAAGGATTTATTTTTGCTGTGCGTTATATGAGCGTAATTTTATTTAAAAGTTTGATATATTTTCCAACAACTTTTCAACAAATAATGGCATATGTACGCTAGAAATGATCTGTCTAACTGCAAATGACAAAGTATCTACGCGATGATACGATTTTCTTTTCAGCGTTAGATTATTTTTTAATTTCCTTCATATCTGCATAGCAGTATTTGTTTTTAAAGGCTTTTAATCGTGTTATTTGTTCGTATAAATTGGGGTATTTATGTTTAAGGTATACTAACGAAATGTTATATAATTTTCCTGCCACTTTTCGCCTTGAGGTTGTTTCGCTCCAGAATTAATGTAGATTTGAGCGACGACCAATTTTACTATATACTAGTTTAGAGATTTACGAATAACAGAGTGAGAGTTTGTCCTGTGGTCCGCTGTCTTGCCGGTTTCTGTCTGTTGGCGACGCTAATGATGGTCTTGCTATGAGTTTTTATAGACTGAGCTTAGATCCTCAACAGACTTGAGTGTGAATTTCTGTCCTATTCTAGGTAAGTTTGTACTCTCTACCCAGATTAGATTAAGAGTGATTAAACATGATCTTGAAAACTCCTATTCATTGTTGCTTATCTCCATGTCTAGGAATTTACTAGACGAGGTCCATGAGTCCATTCACCTTCAGAAAATCGAAAACAAGCACAGGAGACTTGTAAAGGTCCTCAAGAGACAATTCCAGGCACTCAAGTATATGTGTCGGTGAAGCCGGTGCATTTTGACATTTAGAACAAATTGGGTGCATCTTGTAACCTCTCTCGAAAGTGAGTCCTTTCAGGTGTCCACTGAAGAATCGAGAAAGTGTTGTCTGAACACATCTATCGCAGTCAATAGCAAGGGATCTTCCAGGACAATCAGCTTGATACCAGGGATGATTCGGCGGAACGAGCCAAATTTGCCTGTCTGCATGTCTTCTAATGGAGTACAGTTCAAGATATGTTAGTGAATTGGTAACTGGTAATGGTTCTTCAGAACCCTCCTTCGCCAGAATGTCCGCCATTTCATTCTCCCAAATGTCAATGTACCTCACAGAGTGACGAGACCTTCTTAAGTTTGCTAAGAATTGCACTTCCGGCCCTATCACCAACTCTTCGCCAGTTTGAAAGATATTGGATGGCGCTACGACTGTCAGTCAAAAACCATACTGCCTTAAGATCTGCAAAGGATAAAATAACGTTTAGTCCTTCATCGATGGCTATAAGCTCACTCTTAAAAACCGAGCTAAGTCAGAATTTCTTTTCTTTATTTTAACAATATTTCCATTTGTGCATTTAATGACAACACCACTACCGGAACGAGAGTCCTCGCTTTTACTCCCATCAGTATATATAAGGGTAGCTTCAGCGGGAATTGCGTGTATAGTTTCCAAAGCAGATTGTCGTAACAGGGCCGGAATATCATTTTTCTTGCAAACACGAGACAAAAGTTCCGTATGAAAACCGACTCCAGGGAGTCCCTCAGAAGGATCTAGACATTGTTTCAAGGAATGCTGCTCAACATTACGGTCAATTATATCAGCATATCCTATTCATTTTGGAAGGAAGCTGCTTTCAGTGTAAACCAGGTCAAAGTTGGCAGGTAAATTTATGTTTTGTATATTTAATGTGTATATTGTATAGTTTAATCGCTTACAAAAGGTGAGATAGAATCTGGCGCTGAAAATTCACCTAAAAAAACATAGGTAACACCTTATTGTACTCACATAGCTAACTTATTTGAAACTCACAAAAATGTTATAAAATATTTGCCCAGAAAATAAAAAGGCGGCGAGAGACCGAAGAGGCTAAAGCTATTTGCATCTAATTTATGCATTAATTTTTATTGCCTTATAAAAATATTGGCACTAAAGTTCTTAAAATATTAAGTATACATCGAATCGGTTATTCTTTGCTGGCATTCGGCCAATTGTTTTCGTACGCTATGTAAATGCTGGATATGACCTTGAAAATTCTTGGAACGTGTTACTATATCATTTTGTAAATTTTCAGCATATGATATGCAAGCCTTAGTTTTCCCCAAACTAAGGCTCCACTTGCGAGCCTTAGTTTTCCAAAAAAGAGACTAGCTATGAAATGAAAATCCTCTCTAATACAACCAGCCACCATACTGGAGTCCTCTGTGGAAAGGGTCGCTATAAAGAGATGAGGTTCAGTACCAATATTTATGTTGTCAGAAATATCAGTGTTCTTCAGAAATGATCGCCACGACATAGTATTATATTTTGAATATGATGAATATTTTTAATGCAACATATGGCATAAAAATAAATAAATAAATGATAGCATTTCTATATCATAAAGAACACAAGGTCAGCGAAGTTGACGACTTCTTTGTTTGCGTTAGTCACTTTGAAACTGTACGATATTCCACTTTGGAAGGAGCCTCATCAACGTCCCGATTGGTTAAGACCACTGAACACTGGGATTTCGGTCCTAGGTTGACTGGCTGGCAGTTTGATTGTTTTTATTGGTTTATCTCATGTGTAACGTGACTATCAGCCAGTTTCCCTTAAAAAGTCTTCCACGAAGTCATCCATCCCGTTAGGAACCTAACCTTTGCCATATTTTAGTAGCCTATCCATTTTGGAAAGAGGGATGTAATGTTTCATGCTTATACATTCGAGAAAGCATAGGATAGATCTGTAGAAATATCAAGAGATTGAAAATTTAATATTCCAAAGGATATAGAGAAATTAGGCTTGTGAAAATAACAGCTGATGAACCGGTCGACGTAAAGCGGTTTCATAGATTGCTTGTGAATGCTTCGTAACAGGGGCGTTTCCTGAAATTTTATAAAGGGCATGCTACTGAAAACCATATTTTTAAAATATTGTGTAAATGAATAGAAATTTGAAATACATGTATTCGAAAATTGGCTAGTATTTGGTTAGTAATATATTGTTAAATATGGTATAGTATGTAAAATAGTGAAATACGTATATTTATTATATTTAATGTTATTAATTCAATTTTGGTTGATTAATATATACTCCTCAAAAGTGAAATTGAAACACCAAGAAAGAATGCGCGTAGCGTCATGCAAATTGCAGGAGCGAGGATTGTTGAGATGGATATGCCAAAGATAAAAGTTGCGCGCGCATTGGATCACGTGGTACGCATATGCGGACTATGAAGGTGTCACTTTCCCTTCTCACAAACAGCATCTGAGGGTTTATGGAGCCTTGGAGACGTAGAAGAAGCATAGAAAATGCCTCTGAGACGTCTGCGAGCTCAATACTATCAGTTAACGATGGGGGAACGTGACTGTATTATCGAACTCCATGAACTTGGTTTGTCGCTGCGCAGAATAGCCACTCGTGTTGGGCACAACGTGAATACCATCCAACGTTGTGTCACACAATGGATTCAGAAAGGTGTACGTGCATGTCGAAGAGGAAGTTGTGCGCACAGCTGCACGTCAGAGTGCAGAGACCGGCTTATTTGGCGGTCAACTATTGGAGACCCTTTCTCCACGTCACGTGACATCCGAAGCCGGTTGCCTCCAGGAGCAGGTGGATCTATGTCTACCCAAAGTATACGCAATAGATTGCATGAGGTACACTTACGTTCACGGGTACCAGCCGCAGGGGTACAATTGACTGCTGAACACAAGACTAGACGCCTGGTGTAGTATCAGTGTCACAGTGCGTGGACCATCGAATGGCATCGGGTTTTGTTCACGGATGAATCTCGTTTCTCTCTGTGCAGGAATAACAGTCGTCGACGTATATGGCGGCGATCCCGGAGGACGCTCGAAACAGCCCATTTCGCCGATCGTCACACCAGGCATTATGGTTTGGGGTGACATAATGTTTGATCACAAGACGCCCCTGGTACACATTAAAGGCAGTTTGACAGCTGACCGCTATGTGACACAAGTTGTGGATCCTGTTGTTCTGCCCTGGTTGCTGGGCGCACCCAACACGGTATTTCAGCAAGACAATGGCAAGCCGCATGTCGCACGGCGTACTCTTAACAGCCTGACCGGATTTGACATCCTACCCTGGCCGGCAGCCTCTCCAGATCTAAATCCCATCGAACACCTGAGGGATGCCATTGAACGTGACATTCACAGAGGACCACGGCTGCAAACCCTGGATGATCTGCGTATGGCGGTGGATGTGGCTTGGCAAAGGCTACTAACTACTAAACCATCAATGACCTTATTGATAACATGCCTCACCGGATTGCGGCCTGTATCGCTGCCCGAGGTGGGCATATTAGATACTGAACAAATTGGTTTATAATGATTGTATGTGCCTGTTTTTTTAATCATTTACCATCTCACAACTCTCTATCCTGCAGTCTGCACGCGCTACGAGCATTCTTTCTTGGTGCTGCAATTTCAATTTTGAGGAATGTATATATTTTCAAGCATAATCAGCAAATAATTGATTAATATATCAATTATTATTTTATATTAGTGCCAGCTAAAAGTTGAATACTGGTATAATTAATGATGATGGTGACAAAATTAGCAACTCATTCTTTTACTTGTCAATTATCATGTTATGAATACCGCTGGTATTTATTTATCCATAGTAGAAATTTACGAAAATGTTTATTTTCGATGTCAAGGAAAAAACAGACAAATAATTCATGGGACTAATCTTAAATATATTTAATAAAATTTCAGGAAAACTGGAATTAGAAGATGGATATTTCTCTGCATTCAAAAAGTTCATAAATTATTATTAGAATTTTATGAGAACTTATTTTTCAGATTTTTCAGGGTATGTTTTGCTTGAAAGGGGGGTGGGGGTGGAAGAAAAAAAATATTTTTTGTTTCTCTTGTTATATATTGCTTTGACTTGTGACTGTGCTTTTTGATTGAAATAAACTGAAAGATCTCTGTTTCCTTTACATTGCATTCATGCGACTTTTTAACTGCTACTTATAAAATCAGTCTAAGCAATAAAAAATATCCATGCTAAATTGTTCCTTTAATTTTCTACTGATTAATTTTATTTAATTTTAATTATTTGTGGAATTACCAGGCTGATCAAGGGCTCTAAAAGCAGCTCTTGTTTCATAAAAGCGTGTATAAAATTTATAAATCGATTTGATATTTTATTGCCTTCTTTTTATCACATCTTTGTAAAGTTTTACAGGTATGCCGCTTGTATGTGACAATCGGAGCTGAATAGGAGAAACTTTCTTTTAAATGTTCTCCATAAAACCTACCTCCTTTTAGATAGATAGCTCTTAAAGGCTTTTCCTCAATCTAAATAATCCTAATACTTTTTTTTTAATTTAATATATTGACTTTCATATTTTATTACTGGATTCGCTGGAATAAATGTAAGTTGACAGGGCATGTCTTCTCATTATATCTATGAAATTTTACCCTTTAAAATAATTTCTAGTAACTCTTAAATTATAGGGTGGTTATAAAGCAATTTTCCCCATTTGAAGGCATCTACACTAAAACTTATGAACGAAATGAAACCGTATTTCGTATACAAGCTATGGAAGGCATGAAGAGATGAAATTCGGGAAAAAAAAGTATGAAAAGTCTCCGATAGGGGATATTTCTGCTCTGCTATCACATACAGCATACACACTGGGAAATTTGCACATTCTAGGTAGATTATACGCATTAGGAAATTTGCGTACGACAGCAGCACCACCCATACATTTTATAGAGCGAAAGCGAACGGTTGAGTTGGCAACTTTTTGACTGAACTTGATTTGTGCTTAATATGCGTTTTACCTCACCTGAGCGTGCTTTATTCCTAAAGCTGTTTTACGCTGGGTAGTCTAATGCTGAGACGGCTGTTAGAGAATTTAAAAGTCTTCATAACCTAAGTAAAGGTCTAATGTTTGGAGGTAGCACTGAGATTGAGGATAAAAAAAAGGAGAGGAAACGGGATCGGTAGGAGTTAGAGCTCGCAGGGGAAGAAAAGCACTTTTTAGACGATTATAGTAACAAAAGTTACCTCTGCAGAGTTTGACGACACAGACAATAGCAGTGGTCCAGGTCGTGCATTTCTGCAGTGGTGGTCTTGCCTTTCTATCCAAATAAGTTCAGTCGCGTGCAAGAATGACAGAGAATAAGTACCATACTTTTATACTAACATTTCTTGCCCGAATGGAAATTGTCAATTATTTGGCTTGGAAAATAATGCGGGAAGATGAGGCTGTTTTTTATCTGAACGACTTTGTCAATACTCATAGCTTACAAATTCAGGCATCCGAAAGGCCTACAGTGTGCATCAAGTGCCACTGAAGAAAGTTACCATGTGGTGCGGATTTAAGACCGATTTAATATAGAGTAATCATGTATCAATTAGCGTAGTTTAAATATGTATCTAATTGTATGATTGCTGAATATTCAATTACGCTTTAAAATCTCCAATTTTTGGCTTTTTGATTAATTTTATTGCTTGAAATTTTAAAGTTCATACGTGTACAGCAAAAAATAGAAATATTTAATCTAATATTTATTTAAAATTTGAATTGTAATAAAAAAAAGCATATTTTGAGAATGTTATTAAGCAATTCGGTAAAATGACAGCAGAGAAAAATTTACTTAAAAAATTGTAAATTTCATTACGGGAGGAGGGAGGGATGGAGTGTTAATGCAAGGGACGTCCTGTATCCTATAATGTCACAGCACTTTTCCTGACTTAATTAGGCTCTACCACACAGAATCTGGTAACGAGAATTGGAAATCTCGGCTAGCGCCTTGCTATTTATAAAAAATAAGAAAGAACTGCAATGCAAAACTTTATGTATTGCAGTTCTACATAAAATTAGTTTATTTAGGCATTGGGGTCTATATAAAATTAGTTTCTTTAATAGTTACATATGCGCTTATAAACTTGCCCTGTTGAAATTTAAAAACTTCTAATATCCTTGAAAAAAATCGTCATATATCCTTCTTGTATTTTTGTTACACAGTTAAGTGCCTTCAATTTTATCAGTGCAGGGTAAAAATTCTAACTTTTCATTACTTTCACTTATTTTTAATCAATCGCCACTTTAAAGCGAAATTTAAATTGTGAACATGTAAGAGCATACAAAAATTAATAATTTTAATGTATTTTTGTACACATGACTATTTTTTCAACATTATGTCTGCGAAGAAAATGAAATTATTTATTTTCATTTCTTTCTTTATGTATATATGTAATGAAGCAGACACTCACTATAATGAAAGCTAATTTACAAGTAATGGTGATGTAGAAATATTCATGGCATAGAAACGTAGAATGTTGATGGTGTAGAAACGTAGATCCATAATGAACACAAAATGACAGCCGAGGCAGATTAAATCTTCATTTTTATTTCAGTAAACGTGGTGCGGCCACAAACAGTTGGGTACTCTATTTGTGTCTATTTCAATTTGTTTATATTTTTAATAGTTTTGCAGTAAGAAACGAGAAGTAGGCAACAGTCTAGCTAGAAACAGCAGCAGGTAACAGGCAAGTATAGAAAGCGTGTGCTGCGTTAGGATGAAATCTTAATTCTGAATGAATTAGTCGCGGTTCTCAATGCATTTGATTGGATAATTAGTACTGTAAAATTATTATTGGCTGTTTCAGTTTTATTTCCATTTACGTTACCAGCCTTATGCAAGAGCATTATGACATGGATTCATTTGAAGAAATCATTCTGTTAGTAAAGTTTAAAAGACTTAAAACGTGTATACTTTTATTGCAGGAAGTGCGTCACCGACGGTAATTGTCAGCGACCAGTTTGGAACGTCACGAAACAATACTTGGGTTTCTGCTTAAGGAAGTATTAGCAATGATCCCATAGGCGCTCTGTACAGTTACAGTTGAGACATCAGTAACTGTCTGTTCTGCAACCGGTTCCCGCCCTCTGCCAGACCTAACTGCTAAGAATAATGTTTCTTCAAACTTCAGAATCATGATTATCAATGTACCAATTGATACAGGGCCTTTACATAGGTTGTAATGACTTCTAAACTCACGAAGAACAAACGGCTGCGTTCGACTAGTAGAGATAAAACAATGTCACAATTAACGCTTCCTGACGTAAAGTGAGACATGTTGAATGGCGTCAACATTCCTAATGTCCTGCGATGTTCTACCTTTACTTTTATACACTGAATTATTCTCACTCTTACCGTTTGCATAACTGGACATTTGCATTTTCAAATTTTACCTGTGAGTAGTAAGCCATCGTACTGGAGAGCTCAAAGTATGCCGCTCCGGAAATCATTTACGTAATAGAACAATAGATGACGTATGAAGAGAACAATGGGCCGCGCCTTTGATGTATCGTCAACATCTTGGAGTCACATGACACTCGAAAGTGGCGTAGACTGGTTTGAATTACTACATGCAAAAGAGTTCTACCTTTCAGTGGCAACAATAATATTTTTTGAGCTTTTTACTTTTGTGGCAACTACGATTCTTTTTGTTTCTGTGGCAACGACCTTTTGAACCGCGTGTTTAAGATGACATCGTCAGTTCCTTGTTTGGGCACAACTTTTACAAAATGGCGTCAGGAGGATGACATCATCCATAACCTGTTTGAGCATGTTATTTTATAAAATAGCGTCTGCCCTTTCTTTCACGCCTTTGTGTGCCTCCGCTTAGATGAATAGGTATATTTCTCGGGACGAATCAGATTCTCTGAAAAATGACTTCACTGTCTTTTAACCAGTTACCATTCAGGTAAAATAAATAGTTCTTACCAGATACAGGGATATCCAGAGAAACGTTCAGCATTTCTTTTCTTGCTTTCGCCCTGATTGTAGCCCCCCTTTTTTTGTTTTTGCTTGGACAATCGATTACCATTTTTAATTTCTTCGACCTATTTTTATTTGATTCTTCACCGCTTCGAGCAGGAATCCAGCACAGCAACGAAACAACACTACAGACGTAAGTAACGCTTTTGAAAAATACTGTTTTTAGACTTTTAACCTTTTAAAAAATATTTATTATTGAACTTGCAAAGCGTTCTTATGCAGTGTGTTCAGATGGATCTGGAAAATATGTTTGAGAAAGAATCCGTGCCTTTGAACGATGAAGTATTGAGCACTGGAGACTGCAACCTTATTCGAACCTAAGATAGTCCAAAACAATAAGACACCCAGTTAATCCCCTGCAGCAAAAAAAAAAAAAAAAAAAAA
>KK116549.1:118998-160293 GCA_000611955.2 Stegodyphus mimosarum | reverse complement strand
CGGGAACATCCAGGGTATCTTGCACATGCTGCAGAATCGCGGTACAAGTGACTTGAGGGACCGCCACAGCTTGTCGGCGAATGCGTCGATCCACGCGTGCTGACGTCACTCTGGCTGCACCTGCACCCCTCCTTCTTCTCACATTCCCTTGTTCCAACCATGTTCGCCATAGCCGATGCACCGTGCTCGCATCCATGTGGGTATCAGCTGCGATTTGACGTAAGGGCAACCCGCCCTTCTCAGTTCGATCACCATACCCCTCGTAAAATCGTCTATCTGCTGGAAGTGCCTTCGTTAACGGCGGCCTGGCATTCTCTCCTATTACACGTATCCTCCGCGACAAAAACCAACTTTCTTCGATAATTCGTCTGGCAGAAATAACGACACGAATATTGCCCATTCTGCACGTTCCTTCCCTTATATCTTACTTCCTGTGCGTCGGAGAGCTGCGCATTTCACATCATTCGCAAAACTCGGTGACGCGCGTCTACTCTAAAATTTGCATAAATTTCTAACTACTCCTTCTTGGTGTTGCATTTTCAATGTCGAGCAGTGTATATATATATATATATATGAAATATTACTTACGGATCATTATTGTTTAGAAGAAACATCCTAACTATTTTTGATAAACAGAAGACTCAGAACTTATTCTCTGGAAAGCTTTGATTATTACAAAATGAGAGCTATATTTAAATTAAGATAATTTGTGGAAATGTGTAAGATTAATAGCGTACGTATAAAATTAATTATTAACATTTAAATAAAATTTTAACAAATGTGAAGATACTAGATTTTCTCTGCTATGACTCACAAATAATTTCCTGTTATCTCTCATGAGTCAGTGTTTTTAATGATAGTTAACGACGACAGAAGCTTGTGGTCCACGATCTAGAGCATGATATCTGAAATCAAATTGCAAGTGTTTTCCGAAAAGACTTTTCTTTTGCCTGAAAAAGTTATTTATTCTCGAATTCCTCCTCTACGCGGGTTAACTTACAAAACGTATGGCGTCATTTCTAATTCATTCAGATGGCGGTATAATTATGTGTACTGACATTTCATCAGAAATCCCACGTTCGCAAATCACAATATAATCTACTTCATTGTAGTAATACTCAGCTCCCTCCGTGAGACCTGCTGTGCGGGTCACGTGCATGCCTTTCGTTGTTCTGACGTGCAATCGTACCGGCATCTATCCATCCACGCCTCGTGCCGTATGCTCTCATAGATCGAATTCAGGAGGTAAAAGACTGTATAATACCATTGATCCGACCTCATCAATTACACCTATGAACACGCAAACTACAGTGCCATTTCACCAGCGTTCCCACGGGTACCCCACAATGAGGTCGCGTGGCAGCCGCTGTTTTATGGGAGGGAAAGGCCTTTCCCACCCCCTTAAGCCGTGGCTTACAACGAGGCTTGCCATTCGCAAAAATAAAATAAAATAAAATCCTTTTCTTCCTTTCTTCACCTCGTGTTTTACAGTGAAACACTTCTTGCAGGAATGTAACTCACGAGCAGGAAAATGCTTATAGCAATAAAATTATTAAGTTTTGAAGGTTTTTGAGTTACATTTTAAAGTAAATTAAATAAAATTCGTGTGATGAATTTCTTGCATTTTATAACTTGGCATGCTTTCCACCATAACTTATGATACTCCACCGAAAAAAGAGTAAAATATAGTACATATAAAATAACATGAAATTGTATGTATACACACACATGTAGAAGTATAGATACATATATATATACACACACATACTTACATGCATGTTTATTTATATTGCTTTTGATATATATATATATATATCAAAAACAAATGCATTGAATTCTCGCAGATATTTTACACATGCAATATAAAATACCCAGTTTTTATAAACGGTAAATGTGTAGTATCCTACTAGATACATAAATCTGCATAACTCTCTGCTTTTCTTGTAGGTTTTCCCCTCCAGCCACACACAGTGATTATTAGATTTAAAAACGGTCATCGTCGTCTTGCACAAAAAAGAACATTGCATCTGTAAGAATGCCATAGACGCTGTGTCAGACGCTACGTAAGTACTCTTTCACCTATTAGCCAGAGTAAAAAGCTTCAAATTTTTAATAATTCTGAGACTAGCTAGTTTAGTTAGCATATGTTGGCGACCAAAAATTTCTTTTAATTTTCTCTGGGTTTGAACAAGGAAGCTAAGTATTGATAAAAAATTTTTGTCATAATGGATTTCATCACAAATATTCCGTGATAAAACTGCATATGGCACGCAGATTAAAAGCTGATTTAATAAATGCATGAAAATAAAGTATTTTTTTAAATCATACTCTGAATTAGTCAAGCAAAGAAACATTATTTTATGTTATTCACGGTAGTTATATAAACTTTTTACTGTTTACTGACTTATTTATTACGAGTTGTCTTGTTTATTGTTTAGTAGTTAATAAATATCCGAGCTAAGACAACTTGAGAGTAACAAAAGGATAAATTTAACTTATCTAATACGGAAGTTTATAAAATAAATAAAGAATTAAAAAGAAATACATAAATTAGCAATTTAAAAATTTTTTCAAATTTCCTTTTATTTATAGTCTTCAACTTTCAAATTCGAGATTCAAATTTTCCAGCTAGATTATCTTGAGAGAGATTCGAATTTTCCAATAAAAAATGTCTTGAACATAAGGTATTAAAAATTTAAGTAAAAAATTAGGACACGAGTAAAATGACGAAACAATGATCTTAAAAAAATGACGAGAACAATATTTTATTAAAAAATTTAAATAATAAAAATTAGGAGAATAAAATTATAAAAAATGAACAAAGTTGGAAATGTGAATAAATTTTAATAAAAATTTTAAATATTTAAAATAATAAAAATATTTTGTATTCTGCAAAAATATTTTTATTATTTCAAGAAAATTCAGAACAGTATAAGTTTTGTTCATAAATCAAAGAATTATAACTTTTTGGATATAATGAACATTTTAGAAAGATTTTATTTCTTTTTCTCTTTATTATTTTCCCAGTTTTATAAATTTCAATTGTTTAACATATTTAACCAATTCTTTTTTCATTCAAAGTTCCTTTAATTTCTTCACTGTTCAATCTATAAGCAGGAAAATCAGTGTTTAAAACTTCACAAAAAATAATAACTAAGCCAACTAAGCCTTAGCCAACTAATGTTTTGTAAAATTAATTGAACAAGAAATGCAATAAAAGTTCGTTCATAATGAAGATGGAAAAGCATACTCTAGTTGTCTTCTACAGGGGAGGGATGCCATCATGGAGGACTTCTTAAGGGAAATTGGTTCAAGTTATACATGAGGAAAGCACGAACACCAGTCATGCAGCCAACTCGTTAGCTTGAGATCGAACCTAAGTCGAACGATGTCGACCACAATATTCAGTGGTCTTAATAACTCGTGTTGCTAAAACATATCTAATCTGCTATATATTTTAATCTTCTATATATTTATATAGCAGATATTTTAATCTGCTATATATTTAATTTCACCCAAGCTTGTCATTGCTATCTATTGAAGTCCAGATGATTGAAGAAAATTAGAATGTCCAGGGAATTAATAAATGATTTTGCAGAAATGAAGCAAGCAAGATGCAGATTTTAATAAATCAGAAATTATTATTATTAATTTACGGTGATTTTTATCATTAGTTTCATCTATCACATTATAGAGTCTTTAGGGTTGTCGAAGTAGGCATCATGAAAAATCACCGATGGTAGCCGGATGTGCTTTCCAGTTAATCAGGAAGTCATGTTGTTAGGAGGGAGAAAACATCTTACAACATTAGTCAACCAGAGTATTTCTTCAATTACCAAAAAATTAGAGCTGATGAAAAGAAAATTAGAGACGTAGAGGAATTAAACAGGCAGAGAGGAAAGTACTTCAGCAAGCATGTCTTTTATAAAAAATTATGTATGTAGTTGAACAAATTTGCTTATGAAATTTCCGATATAAAGTAATTCTTAGGTGTAAACAATCCAAGCTCATTTCATATACAATTTACCCCCAATCGAAATGAAGCATTGGAACTATTTCAAGGACAAGTAAGCGCTTTGGGGAAGGAGATAGGTAGTAGTATCAGATCGCTTCCTCACAAAGAAAAAAAGTTTCGTCATCTCTTTTTTTTTTCCCAAGCAAAACTTATATTCGTAGCTTTTTTATTACTTTATTATTCGAAAGTCTCATTTAGACTGTTTCTTCTGCATATGTTTGTCCAAAATTCCAATTTTTATGATTTTAAGTATTTATATTTTTAACTTCATCCACTTTTAAAATTTTTTATTACATAATTTGGCCTGATCGTTTTTTTAAAATCATCTTGTCGTCATCTTATGCATGTCTTCACTTTTAAGACATTTTTAATATTTTATTTTTAAGATTTTTTTATTAAAAAATTTGAATCTCTTTCAACTGATATCGGGCGAACCGATATAAGCGTCACAGTTTGATAGGAGATCATCTTTCATTTACTTTCCGACTGTAATGACATTAAATTTTAGGATTTTAGCTTTAGATTTTTTTGTACAGTCGTGCTAGAAAAGTAAGCAGCAAACGCTAGAAAAATACGAATATAAAAAGGAGAATTAAAACATACACTTTACATATGAGGTAGAGGTAGCATCATCGAATGCAAATAGGCAACCAAAATTAGCATAAAACACAATCCCGCAGTCATACCACAACGCCTTAAAAAGGGGCATGCCGGACCTATGCGTCAGTTTCCAAGCAGCAATAGTTCCTTGCAATCCGAGACAGCCAAAGCGGAAAGTGTGAGCCACCATATGCACGATGAAATACGTTGGAGAGTCGTCGGGATGGTTGCAAGCTAGTGCAAGACAATCCGCTGTTACGAGAGTTAAATGAACATCGTGGTGTCATCAATAGGATATGGAATAGTTACCAAAGGGATCAAAACCCCTGTAGAAGACGTGGGTCTGGACGCCAGAGGATTATTACAACTGCACCAGACGATCGCTTCCTGTTGTGATGTGCAAGACGACGTAGATTGCTAACAGAACGACAGCCGGCGTCACATCTTTCTGCTGCTACAGAACGGCCCATATCTCCATAAACTGTGCCGCGTCGACTGCATGAAGGTGGACTGTACACCCAGTGATCTGTGGTTTGTGTTCCTTTGCCCCCATCGCATGTCAGATTGCTGTCGAATTTTTGAATATCGCAGTTGGACCTCAGAATAGTAGAGCTACGTACTCTTTACGCATGAGTCTTGATTTACCATTCAGAGCGATTCCCGAAGTGTAATGATATGAAGAGAACCAGGGACACGCTATCGAGTGGCAAACATCGTCAAAAGAGACCATTATAGAGGAGAAGGCTTACTTGTATGTGATGAAATAGCAACGAACAGCCACACCGACCTCTACGTGCATTCTCATACCGTGACAGTCGCCCAGTATCGCGACGAAATTCTATACCTTCTTGTGCGTCCTTTTATCGCTGCAATGGTTATGAACGACTGCAATAGTTATGAACGATAACCCTCGCCTGCATAGAGTTCATTTAGTGCGGAGTTATCTGGAGAGTGAAACCATTCCAAATATGCCGTGGCCTGCTAGATCACCGGATCTGAATCCTATAGAGTATGTGTGGGACATGTTGGAATAACGGAGAGTAGATCGCAGTGTGCCCTGAGGCACCCGTCACGAGCCGCGACATGCATTAGTGCAGGAATAGACACTACTGCCACAACAAGTGATCAGCGACACTATTGCCAATTTGCCTAGCCCTTGTCAAATATATACTTCAGCTAGAAAGTATCATACCCGTTATTAGCCTGATCTTTCCATTGCACTTTCTTCCGACTCACTTGGTCTTTCTCGATGTGACAAGTATTTGTTTCTGCCTTTGCTTTATAGTTTGCTATGTGGTCTAGTATTGACACAATAACCTCTCGGATCAGTTTCACGCGTATCCATTAAATAGCTTTTGTTTTATTTAGTGTATTTGCCTCTGTCGCTTAGTTTTTAAGCATGAGTATATCTTTGTTTCTAATATTGGTAATTCAGAAGAATTTTATCTAATGAACATATGTAACTACGAAATTTTTTGGAAAGGCGAAGAGTTAGTAATCACTTCAGTATATAACTAGAAATCAAGATGTTACAGATAAGTAGCAGTTTAAAGATTAACCAAGAATATTATAAAGAAAATGCTTAATTTAGCAATCTTGGAATATTCAAGAAAGTTTAACATGTGTAGAAACCAGTGAAATAGTAAAATAAAAAGCATTGTTATGATCGAAAATTATAATAAATGAGTCAAAACTTTTAAGACAATGCCAAGAATACGCAGAAAAAAGAAAGGTATTAAGAATATATCTATATATATATATATATATATATATATACTGAATTTATATATATATATACTGAGAAAGTTGACAAATTTTCTATTTGTTGTTGAGAGAAAAAAACTAGAAAAACTAGTAGAAAAATCTGCGCGTAGTGCTTCAAAATTTATACCATCTAATATGGGAAATGAAATATACGAGAGAATTACTTAAGGATTTTAAGAACCATGATCCCCTACCTATTTCCATTTTTATGAATTTGCAAATTTTATAATATGTATTTGGAACAGAAGAAGTAAAAAAAGTTGAAAATACAAAAACAGTGAAAACCAAAGTTAATCTTTTTTTCATTTAAAGCTCCAAACAGAACTTGTCAAGGTAAAAGTGTTCTGAAGCTTTAACAAAGTCATATAATTACATCTTAAATTAAATAAAGTCTATATATATGGTCGAAAATATATCAAATTAAAATTCAGAATATGTGAAAATTATGAACGTTAAATATACGAAAGAAGTTAAAAATTACACCTAAATTTAAATAATATGATATAACAAAAGCGTGCATTTGAATAATTACGCTCGTGAAGTGTAGGAAATAAGTTGAAATGAAGAGCATGTTGGAAACTATGAAGGTTAAAAGGGCGAAAGAAGTTAAAATTACATTTAAAATTAAATAATACAATAAGTATAAGCCCGTATTTGAGTAACTACACTCGTAAAATATAACGAATGGAAAATACATTGGTTGAAAAGGGTATGAAAAAAATCTAGTAACATTTAAGTATTATGATAAAGGAAAATAAATATGCTGTTGTGAACAGAAGATTTAACAAATAAGTTAAAAATATGAGTACATAAGAAACGAGAAATTTTAAAATATGTGATCATAATTAAAATTTTAATTAAAAAGTTTTAATTTAAACAATGCTTCTTTGGAAGTGTGTCCTTTCTTAGCTAAGTCACACTAAAATGTGTTAAACTTCTTTTAAGTTGCCAAATTTGTTATTCATTATATTGAGTTCATGCCAATATTACCTGTCATGCATGATGTTTATGCATAATTTTATTTGCGGAGTATGATATCCCTGGAAAATTAAATGCCAGTTATTCTCTAAAAAAGCTGTAAGAGTCCAGTGTCAAATAAAGTAAGGTGAATTTGAATTGCTTATCTTACGTTAGAAGGAATGTGTTAAAAGTTTTGTAAGGTTCCTTTATTTTGATTAACCAGTTATTCAAGTTTTGGGTCTATACTGTCACTTTTCCCTTTCCATTTTCTTGCCAGAATGCAAATTTAATTCGCGTGTATTTCAAATGAGGTTTTGAGATTCTAAGGCAGACGTGTTCTGCCTCTTGAGGCTATGTTTCTAGGTTGCTGTTACAGTTTTCGTTTTCTTCTTTACATTATGATTGTCGGTAGTTGAATTCCCCGCCGGTTTAGTTCCGAGCTAACTTTGCGTTAAACTGATTGTGTAGCCTTTGCCTAGTAATTTATTTAAATTTAAATTTTACATTTTGAACTTACAAACTGAGTTTCTGGCTAAAAATATTGGTGGAGTTTTAAAAACCAGAAGTCCTTTCTTGTTCATCTTATTTAGTTTAAAATAAAGGGCCTTTTATACCCTTCCCAAGTTTCAGTGGTTATTTTGGACTTAGCGATAAGTCGCTTAATGTCTACCAGGAGTTTAATCGCTTTGGATGATACCGAAACACCTGAAACTCTGCAGTTTTAGTTAACAGTTACGTTGGATAATTATTTGGAATCAATGCCAATACGTCCTGTTAGGTATGATGCTTATGCAGGATTTTATTTGCTAAGCATGAGGAATTAAATGTCAAATATTCTCAAAATGCCGTAAGAGTTCAATTAGAAAAAAATAATAATAATGTTAATAGTAAAATCGTAACTTTTTTGTCTTAAGTTAGGACAAATATGTTCAGAGAGTTAATATAATCTGTATTAGTAATATAAATCAATCCTTCTCTGATGAATAAAAGAGAATGTTCTGAGAATATTCGCGTAAATGTCTGTAGCATAAACTAATAAGAAAGGAAATATTTTTGGTCTCAACTAAACTGGATGGATTTAATTTGAATGAATTGAATTATTTAGATTATGACAAAACACATCTGCCAAAGGGAGAGAAGCGCCAGGTTATTGCATTTAGTTTCAAAGGTACTCCATAAAAATTAAGCCTTGGTCCTGAAGAAAAGTGGCTCGAAGCTGTGTAACGCGCTCAGAACACTACGGAAACTCCTCTACAACCAGTTCGACAGGATTTGAACCCGGGCGGATATACCAAAAATCAGAGATTTTATAGCTTGGTCGCTGGAATTTCTAAGGTAAATGGTTCGTATTTCCAGCACATATTGGCAAAACTATGCAACTTTCATGGGCAAGGTTTCATGGGCTGAGATTCGAATATAAGTCGCACTACTAGAGTTCATTGGTCTCATCCATTTCACCAACGTTAAACGGTCTCAAAAATGAGAAGAGAGAGCTAATGTTTCCTACATCATACTTAGAGGCGTGTTTTTCTCGTTTCGGGCTGCTGTAAGATAATACCTTACAAAGAATGAAGGCATGTTGTCAAAGCTGAAAGTTATGAACAAATATACGAAAATTTTTCGTTTTTTTATGGCTTAATTATGCTAACGAGAAACAAAAACAGGAAAACTTCCCTAGCACAAATACACATGTTTAAGTTTTTATTTTTATATGTCGGGGCTTCTAAATGAATAATTGGACATTTTGACGCGTGAAAATAACATAGAAGTTCCTTTTTCCCAAACAGCGAAAAAAGAACACAGTTTGTTTGCTTTTAACCAAGATTTGCTAACAATCTCCATGTTCTGCCCAAAAAGACAAGAAATTTTTTTTTAATGCGTCATAACTGAAATGTTTACTGAGTATTATTTGCTTTGTTTGAAGTCGTTTATTTTAGCAGACTTTATACATTTTAAACACGTTTGCGCCCTTCTAAATGATACGTAAATATTAACTTTTGATAATTTTTTCCCGTTATTAAGGTTTTAGAAACCTGCAGTATTGAACAAAAGAGAGGAAAGTAAAGGTAAGAATTCTGTCCGTCTCATCTTCATTATTTTTCACGTTTTATTATAAAGAGAAACTCCAAGACTATAATATGGCATTTTCACGTCGTAATTGTTTTATTTTTAATTACAGAACTGTGGATCTATACTGAAAGTGGGTGCAACTGCAACACTCTCAAACTCTATTCACATCCTTCGCCCTACAAGTTTATGGTAAGTATAAAGGGCCGTTCCCACTGGGGTTTATCTGAGCTAACGGACACAGCTGATGTAGCCGACCCATCTCCCAAACCAGTTTTTTCCCACAGGGCAGCAAGTTGAAATATCTGAACTGCAAGCATAGCGGAGCTAGTCGACACATGGAACTGACTCTGTTAGCTCAGACAAACCTCAGTGGGAATGGCCCTCATAAGGTGTTTCCCCAGACTACCGTACTTTCATGGTGTAATGATAAGCACGCTCGGCGCGTATTCGAGAGGTCCTTGGTTCGAGTCCCGGCGAGGGCATTACTCTTTTTTCTTCTATCCTGTTTTAAAAAAATACCTAATGTCTCTACAAGTAAAAAAGGAAAAGAATAGAATTAAAGTGTTCTGACCAAAACCCGTAATTTAAGCCATATTGTTTTCTTTAAATGTTCTAAAAACCCACACAGATCCGTGCGGACTCAATAAATTTTATCCTCTTATAAATGCTTAAATTTATCTTGAAACCTTAATCCAATTTTAAGTAATTTGGAACTTAGTTTCAAATTCGATTATTTTTCATAATTTTTAAATCTTTTTTTTATTATTATTATTATTTCTCCCACCAGCGGCCGAGCTGCAAAATTGCTGGTTATGCCAATGTTTCGACCCAAGTTCAAATCCTGGCGAATGGGCTAATTGCGTTGGGAATTTCTGAATTTCCTATGTGGAACGTAAATGCGTGGCAGTTCCTCTTAAAAGTTCAGGAAGGTATTCTTTCTCTTAGACAGATAGCCCTCGTGTTAGAAATAATAATACTAAATAAATAAAAACTAATATAAAATAACTTACTTTATTTTTTCGTTCTTTTAAGTACAGCATTCATTGCATAGAGCATGTAATAAATTCTTTTTTAATAAGGTATTGGTGTAAAGCTGCTGGAAAAAAAAATTATTTCCACCTTATATATGCTTTGAATTTGAGCTGAAGCGCATAATTTTGAGAATAATGAAGAAACTGTTGCAGAGTCATTAGGTTTATTCTGAACCAAGAAGCACAAAAAATTGCAAATGCCCTTGGCAGTATTCAAACTCCAAACGGACGTCCTTCCAATAAAACCACGAAGGCACAGAGTGGGGAAGGAGAAAATGCTTTACAATGGTTACCGATTAAACGTAGCTTAATTTGAGTAGTTGTAAGAAAATAAATTATTTAGTGCAGTTTTATTATATCACTGTAAAAACTCTGAAAATTATGCAAACAAAATTTATGTGTTCTTTCATGTTAAGCGGAGTACACACATGCGATCGTTGTGGAATTATTTAATACAGGCACATCATAGAAAAGCTCTCTGCTTAAAGTCTGTCCTAATTTTTATTGGAAGCTGCTGGCGAATGGAATGCAAGAGTCTCTTACTCTTTCATAGCCTAAACTTAACTTTTGAAACGGCTTTCATTTTGACAGATTTTAAGTGCTCCTGTTGCATGGACGTTTGTGACACTGTAACCATAAACTTTCATGCTTTATCTGGGATTTGAATCTTGACCTAACGATGTGGAAATCAGTCAGACTGCGCTAACCGCCATACCGACTGGCACGGTCTTGCGCTAGAAGAATATTTGAAACTTGCCTTTTCATACAACATTTGTTGTATATTCATTTGCTATTTTTCTTCTGTTGCGAAATTAGCCAAATATTATTCTTTTATCACCATACAGACTTTCTTATAGCGCCATCCCCGATTAATACAAATATAGAATAGCTACAGTATAAAATCGAAAATGCAAAATCTATTTAGCCTTTGAAAGGCAATTTAAAAAACTTAAAAAAATGCAAAATATATTGTCAAATACTGTGCATAAGATTTAGATAAAGGTGTAATGAATGAAGGAAAAATATATTGGTTACTTACGTCCTTCGATGGTTAACATACAACCGGTATCCGTTGATTCGTGGCTTTTGGTTAAGCAGATAATCTGCATGTGATATGTTTTAACAGAATAAATCAAACCAGTCCTTTTTTCCTTTTCCCGCCTCCGATTTTTTTTTTTCGCTAGCTAATACTACGCGTGCATTGCATTAAAGCAAATGAATTACTGCTCACACGAGCAGAATAACATGGTTTCAATCAGATCACATTTAAGTTGTCTTTCAAAAGGAAATGCGTCTTTTTAGTTTAAATCTATCGAGGCTGTTCTTGAATTTCTAGCGTTTTAAAGCTCTGAGGAGTATCTTGGTATTTATACCCGAAGAATATTTCATATGCTTGTATCTATCTTCGTTACAAATGTAAGAAGATACAATTATTGAAATTAAATAAAGCTAATGAGGAAATTATTAATATCATGTCTTTGCAAAGAAACTGCTTACAGGCATTTGTTGTGTTAGCTAGACGTTAAATAATTGTTAAAAGACTACTTGTGAAGTTCTCTAATCTTAAGCATCCTGCACGGGATTTTCTTGTGAATTTCTATGGTTTCATGCAGGAAATGAATTCGGTATTAAGAAAGAACTTGTTTTCAGGCTTTGAGTTTTTTTTTTTTTTTTTTTTTACACAACAGTAGATGTTACAATGAAGGCCAATATAGACAATAATATAGACAAACGGTGATAAAAAGAAAAATTTTGTAATAGAAATTTCAATGGCTAAGGTAATAATGGCAAATCGTATAATCGATGTAAACTGTTTCGGCCATCCTTTAATATCAGGACTAACGTCTTTGCTTTTTGAGGTTGCATTTCAGCGTTATTTTGTTTGCTTTAATCTGCAGTATAGTTATGCATATTATTGAAGTACTATTTTGTTTGTGTTAATGATGACAGTATTATTTTATTTTTGTTATGAAGTTACGATATGCAAGGATTTTTTATGGATTATTATGATGTATGAAATCATATTTATTTTAATACATTCAACTATTTATATATTAAGCTAGCTATGTTGGTATGAAATTTTGAAGAAAGGCTAATATTCGGTGCAACCAGATATTAGGAGCAGCAATTTTATTTTATTTTATTTTATTTTTTTAATTTAGGGACAAGCGGGAAGTTTAGGAGCCCCAGTCACTGCACCAGGCGGCAAAAAGCCTACCTCCCACCCTGTCTTTATATCATTAACATAAATTCTAATAAAAGAAAATGCGACGCTTCAAGACGGTAAACAAAAGTAATATTTCACACATTGATACAGTAAAACGTTATTGCAGATTGAATGACTTAAAACGAACACTTAAAACGATAAATTAACAACAGACAAACAATTACTTTACTTCGACGTATCTCTTCATAAGTAGCAATTTAAAGCAGATTTGAACGGGTTTAATGCCTAGGCATTGGACGAATGTATGATTTGTAAGCTCCGCCATCTCCGTTACTACTTTTGTTTTGATTATGTTCAGAAATAAGAATAATGCAATGTGTCATAGCATTGCAATGTACACGGTACCAAAATTGTTAATAAAATCGCTAAACACAGGTTCAAATCTTGGCGATCGGGCTGGCTGCATGGGTTTGGTTTGGTTTATTTAATTATGGTACTCGAGGGTAATCTGCCTAAGGGAAGAGGTGCCTCAGTGGAGGACTTTCTAATGGAAACTGCCTCGTATACGCGTTACACATGGGGAAAAAAGAAAAATAGTTACATATATAGCTTACAAAAATTTTTAAGGAAAATGAAGATTTACAAACTCCCTAAATAAAACTAGCAGGATATATATATATATATATATATATGCAATATATGTTAGATACTTTTACCGTCTTAATATGTTAGACAGTTATTTAAGCTATTTAACATCACTTCATATTTTTCTAAAAGCATTATATTTGAGGTTAGTTTAATTGCAAAAAGGAATTAAATTTTAGATTTAAGATAATGACAAACAAAGCATTTAAAATATTTTTTACGGTTTTTTTACTTCGCAGGTACAAGTTACGACATTAATTAAAGTAATTGGCCAATTTAATTTTAATTTGACTGTTTATTTAATATTTTTATGTGCTTTGACACCATCTAATTTTTTAAGAAAGTGAGAATTTATTTTGCTAAATATTTCACTGGGTTTCTTTCAATAAAAAAATTCCTTCTTTCTCAAAATACTTAATTTGACAATTTATTTAGTATTTTCTTATGGTCTTTGGCACCATCTATTTTTTTAAAAAAAGTGAGAATTTGTTTTGTTAAAAATTTTACTGATTTTAGTTCAATAAAAATTCCTTCTTCCTTAAAATTCGGATTGAAAAATATTTACAGCTTTAGATAGATGAGAAAATATATATTGAACTGTGGATGTGTTTAGCTGTTGATAAGCAGATAAAGCTACAATCTGTTATTCTAATGTTTATTTGCATCATAAACAGAGATAAAATTTCACTACCTACGTTATCGCCAGAGGGCACCAGTGGTCGCCAAAACATTGATTTCAACAGATGCCAGTCATTCTGCATTGCATCTGGGTGCGACCAACGGACAGATTCCCACGATAACGTCAAGTGAAGATCGCATAGGTGATTGACGTTTTGCGATGCCATCGCCATCCCCCATTGGGCAGCTGCAGCCCAGATGTATATTTTCTAGCACCGCCCACATGAACGCGCATGCGTTTGTCCCGCCCCCAGGTGGTGATAATATGCAACGACACTTAGGAAAATTTCCTATCAGTTGACTTGAAACTCATCATCAGTCGTACAGCATCATTAACTCTCCTCCAGTCTAACATCAACAAGAATTTTCAATGCCTGTGATTGCCAGACGAAGTAAGCATAAAATGATGAAAAGTAAGCGAACGAGAACTGAAAAAGACGTCACACATGATGAGATACAGGCGCTTTTAGCAAAGCTGAAGGAAATAGTTCCAAATATGCCAAGAAATAGGAAATTGTCTAAACTCGAAATAATCCAATACGTGATTGATTATATTGTTGACTTGCAAATCACTTTGGAGTCGCATCCTGTGTCTCATCCCCTGATGAAACCACGCATCAACAGTCCTGCTCCACGTCAACCACTGGGGGTTATTGCCTCTCCATCTAATTCGGTTGCTAACACATGTACAGGGCAAGAGGTAAATATTTTTAATATTCCCCTTTTGTTAATTTTTTTTTTATAATGCTGAAGAATTCAAAAAACTCTTTTACAATTTAATGAAAGCTTTTTTGATGATTTTAGGTAATACTTCCATATTTTTTATTAAAGTAAACAAACCTGTATGCATAAGTTTTCACTTCTTGAGTGAAATATAGATTTCTAATTATATGCAGATGAAAGTAATTAAAATGTGTGCTTTAGAAGAAGTTAGTTTAGGACTATAAAGGTATTGAATTTTACATATTTCTTATTAGAAGAAATTTAAATGCCAAAGATAAAAAGCGCAAGTAAAATGGAAATTATAGTTTTTCTTTTCCCATTTTAAATTTGTGATGATTAAATTGGTACTTAATCAACGAAGATTCAGTTACGTGTCCAGGCGAGTTCAGCAGACATTTATTTTAAAGTATTTTAATTTTCGGAGCTGTCATTAAACAGCTGAACAAACTTTATTGCCAAAATTTAATGAATTTTTCTGTCTACTACTTGCATTTTAATTCACTAAGATTAACTCACATTCTAATGAAATCGAAATACATATTTTCATACTTTTCTTGCGATGGAATTCGATGCTCAATTTTCTGCGTGCTTTTGTGTAATGACGTGTTTGTATTACTCCCTTGTTGTCGTTCTGGTAAGGTTCTTAGAAAGCAAAACGATAACATAGTTCACTGTACATTTATTTTTTTTTTACGTTAATTTAGTGTAATAGCTTTAAATATGCTGACGTAAGCAATTTTGCTTTAAGGAAGCAGCGTTAGTCTTGCTCATCCAAGCGTACAGTAAACAACTAAGCATAGTATGGTGACGCGTTTTAATATTTCATCTGTATATTTTTAAGGAATGAAATGATATTAGGATATTTTTTATCTTCTCCTGAATTAGTGCTTGGTCACCTTTATAGGATATAGATAAAATGAAAACTGTTACACATTAATGACTGTGGATAAAAATGTTTTAAATTCCATTCATTTGTCAATAGATAAAAATGGTCTAAACATTGTATGCTAATAAAAATGCGTACTCGCACTTAAAAAAGCAATCAACTTATTTTATTCAAGTTAAAATTCCTACTGAACAACTTAAAAAAATGGGCGTTATAATACCATTTGTTTCTGTATTTAACATGAGATTAAAGTTGCTTGAAATATACATGTTTCTCTCCATCTAGTAGTTCGAATAAATACTGTTAGCATAAGCAACTTGTGAATGAAAGCGCAAAATTCTGAAAAAAGCTGATATCCATAAGTATTAATATCATTACAGTGGTACCAATAAAGTAATAAGATATTTCGATTGAGAACCACGTTGTGAGACGCATAAAATGAAGGACAATGCATTATACTTATTTCTGCCTTGCCGTATAATATGAGAAATCAGGTTCAGATGAAAGAAAAAGGGCATTAAAAGTGCAATTGATGATTAGTTAAGAAAGCTACATCACAGTCTGTTATTATAACGAAAGGTAATGTGGGCGTCTTTAACGCAAACATCATTTTGAAAAATCGAAAGGTTGAAAAATTTCCTGTGCGTCAAATTATAGTATGGAAATATGAGATTATGAAAATATTCGGACTACGAATTTTGGCTAGTTTTCTAGGAATAGATTCAAGAGCATTTTGTATTAAAGCCCGCATCTCCGTCAAGGAGGGCAAGTATCCTTTTCCTGTTCTTGTTCTAAAAAGTTAAAAAATTTTATTGCTTTTCTTGCTGCCGATATTGTATAGAAAATGAGCGCAAGTTAGTCACATTTACAATATCTGAAGAATTTTCACACTTTTCTGCTTGGCGTACCAGTGGCCTATAAGATAAGACCACTGAATACTGGTAGTTCGACCCGGGTTTGAATTCCGTAATACAGGCTGGCTGCATATGCTTTTCAGCGTTTTCTTTATAGAAAGTCCTGTACTCCTCCATTTACGTTAACAATATAATTGATTAAACATGCATTTCTTGTGTAGGATAAGTGTTTCTTGTGTAAATGTATGTTTTCTGGATGTAAAGATTAAAAAAAAAAAAATGCTTCAGATAAGTTTTTTAAAAACCATAGGAGCTTATCTCCAGTTTATTGCAATTTATCTCGACCTTTGAAATTTCGTTTTATTATTTTAATGTTGCACTGTAGGTTTATTTAGCAAGTTCAATGTTGCGGATTTCTTCATAGAATTTTGAACTAAAATATTCAGAAGAGAGGAAATTAAAAAATAAAAGCATCTATTTAGCTAATGCATATATGTAGAGCATTGTAATTAAAATAAATATAAATTTATTATGTTTAAAATTTTACTTTTCATTCCACAATTGACATAAAGTTTACAAAGATCATTTGCTACATGAATTTTTAGTTTGTATCCATTATTATTTTATTTTATAAGGTGTTTCTCCCACCTTCTTAGCATAACTTCGTGGTGTAATGGTCAGCACACTCGGCGCGTATTCGAGAGAACCCTGGTTCGAAACCCGGCGAGGCCATTGCCCATTTTTCACATCTCATGCTTCTAAATAACCTAATGTCTGTAAAACTTCATGCCATAAATTTTCTGTTTCATGAAACTATTGGCTTTAAAAATTTTCATAGCTTTGTATACGAGCTTATTTTGACGGCGAAATTATTTATTTTAATGTTGAAATTTTTGATAACTTTGAGTATGTGCTTCTCATAAATTTGAAGTAAGGCAAAAAATTAAATCTCTGGCCTAATGCAGATATCTAATATAATCCAAAAATAAAAGATAAACACAAATGTTTACAGATATATCCTAACGTTTATCAATATAGTATGCTAAAAGTTCTGGATACCTAGTAGTTAAATATTTATATTTTGAGCTATAACCAAGAAATAGTTATAAATCTGAATTTCGATTCAATCCTAATAAAAGTTATCATAAATGTCATTTTAATGATCTTCCCATTATAGCATGAATATAAACCAATTAGTTCCCTTCCGAAAACCCTTCAGTAAGGCATTTTTCCTCTTAGCCAGAAAGCCTTTGTCTGCATTTCCATTATCAACTAAATAAACAGGTATTATTTTAATAAATAACTTAGCAGTGTAAATTAAGGAAACAAAACTATAACTTATTTATGTAAATTGGTCGGCGTTTACTCAAATTTTGGTGTTTGCATTAATGTTTAAAAACTATTAAATATGCTTTAACAAACTGAGTTTATTTAATAATTCCTATGGCTAAATTTGATTATAAACATTTGGTTGTGTCAAAACAGTGTGTAGGGTCTGAGATATTTTAGTATAAAATATTTATAAGCTACGGTTTCTGCATCTTGCGCAGCACTCGGAATGGTGCATGTTGCGCAGCACTCGGAATGGTATATTTTAATAGTTCTATAAAAATTGTTGCTCCTTTTATCATGCACCCTGTTTGGGTTCCATCCCTTTATTTAACAGTTAAATGGAGGGAACCTCTTACGTCAATAAGCGAATAATCGCTTGAGTGTGTGAGTAGAGACGTAAGCCCCAAGAAGTGTTAATTACCCTTTATTTCTCAAAATAAGGATGAACACAGTCGGCTCCTATCTCAAGCGTACAGCAAAGCCTCCACTTGGGCTTGAACTCAATGTAATAAAAATTAAAGCCTAACTAATGCTTAACTAAAAAATATAGCCGAAGCTATCAAGTTTCTAAGTAGTTGCCCCTTTTTTTTAAGCTATCAAGGGCCTGAAGTACAGCGGAGCGTAGTAATAGCTTAGAGAGAGACGTAGCCCAAAGGCAAACGCGCGCTAGTCAGAAACTCTGGCTCTCTAACGAAGTCAGTCAAACTTCGATTTAAATACTACTCATTTGCATTAAACGCGATTCTGAAAACACATTCTGGTAGGAAACTGTAAGCTGAAAATAGAAAAGATAGGAAAGGAGCATTAACTAAAGATAACTGTTAAAAACTTAGGATAAACCTTACAACCTTATTAAAAGATTTTAAAGCATTTTCCAAAATATCACTCGTTTCGATGAACCAAAAACGAGACAAACAACTATCAAGAACGCTAAAAAATAGAGGGCGTTAGAGACTAATGTACGAAATCAGAATGAAACTGGTTGAAGTACCTTTTACCGATTCCCAATAATAATCGCAAAAACTACCGTCACCTCTTGATAAATACGCGATTTATTTGATTTGATGTGACTAATACAATGCATACAGTTTTAAACATATTAACAAATTACAGTTGTTCGTCCTAATTACAAAAGACTGGCGTTATATGAAGATAGTCTTATGTCGGGAATATCAGTTGTATTTCAAAGTATTTACCAAAGTTTAACATAAGAAAGCAACAACTGAGTTAGTTACATTACATTAACTGATTAAGGCCAAGTCCACAAGCGTTATCTACCTAAGAGGACAGACGGCTCTGTGGAGGGACTCTTTAGAAGAAACTCGATCAAATTTGTTTTACGTATTGAAAAAGTCAAGGTAAATACGCGAAGTTAATTCTGCATATTATTGCAGACTTTCCAATACCGTTAAATATTCGGGCGTAACATTAAAAGTGCAAGTCGTAGTCTCAGGCATCAGTTCTGTCAATTAGACGAGATCGAAATTATTCCTGTAACAAATTACTTGGTGTTATACTAGTGAAGCTGAGAAAATGAATCAATCCAAGTTTAAAAAATGCTCAAGATGAACCAAAAGTTCTTGAAATTAACACCTGTGATTTCTGTTTAAGTTGTTTTTTTAAAAGGGGTTAGTTATTTGTCATATGCTTGAAACAGTCTCTGATTATTCGTTATGCTCTGGCCTAAGACCCAAAATTCATCCTGCAATAAGAGAAAAGTACAGCACTTTTTCCCTCGTAAATATGAAGAAAACGGGTACTGTTAAGCATAAGACCACAAATTGTCTTTTTTCGGCCTTGAGAGATATTTTTAGGATCATTATTGCAGATAATTGTACAAGGTGTTTGAAAAAGATTAGACGACTAAATATCATTTGAACGATTGTTCGTAGACTCATAATGACCGTATTTAAGAAATAAAATGCTAAATTAAATTAGATAGATTTATTAAATTAGATGAGACAGGTTTCCACGCTATACTAATTTTATCTAAAGAACATCTTTCAATTAACATATATGGAATTTAAAGATTCATGTCGTCCCTGTAAGAAGCAAAGTTGTTTTTTGTCACACCGTTTTAAAAATGTTAGTGCAGTTTTACTAAAAGGTATCTAAAAGGCAACTAGGGACCAAAATTAGTAAGGTCTACTATCTAAAAGGTATCATAAAAAGGTATCTAGTGACCAAAATTATCGTACCTTGAAAACCTGCTTTATTTGAATCAATTCTTAAAAGTCATGGGTCTGCGCCCAACTATTCAAAAAATATTTAGACATGCAATCATTTTGAAACTATTGCCGCAAATTTAAGGATAAACGATATTTCTAAAAAATTAAAACCCAACTCTTCCCGCAAAAAAAGGCTTGAGCACATTTGTACGAAACAGCGTATTTCAGAATTGTCAGTATAGAAGGTACTTTACTGATAAAAGACGGGGAAAAAAAGCAAATTTTGTTCGGAGAAAAGTTTTAAAGTGGAAGAATAATTTTACGAAATGAAACGTTTCGTTATGTTTTAAAGACATTTTAGTTGGATTCATGTGGGAAAGAAATAAAGTTGGAAGAAAACCGCAAGATAACTAAATGTTAGCAAACAGTGATATATGTTTGGAACTATGCATAATACATTAACACATAAAGCTATGCAATGTGTTCCAGCCATTTAACGAAAATACGATTCAGTTTCTCTTAGAAAATCCTCCTTGAAGGCATCCCTCCCGTCAGGCAGATAGCCTGTGTTTTGCTGTAACCAAATAACCTAACCAAATTTGCAAATAAATCACTTTAACTGTACTATAGAACACAAAAGTAGATTTTTGTAGCAGCAAACTGTAGTTAAGCCATCACGATGGATATGACATAGTTATCTATTATAAATTATATATTTGTGCTTTGAATACTTAAAACATATGTTTATTTACTCAAAAGCTCAACGTTTTACAATGACATTATGCACATACAGATGCGATTTAGGTGAGTTATAGGCGAATGTGATACCGATTAAGTCGGTTCTAAGACTGGAAATGATCTGATCGAAGTGGTCCTATGCATTATGGTCACAATGTATAGGAAAGAGAGACGCTAGAGTCCTGGTGGAAGAATATTCCATAACAAAAGTACACTCGTGCACAAAATTAAGAGAATCTGCACGCTATGTTGAATTTCTGAAAAACCAATGGACAGATTTTAATGAAATTTGGTATGAATACATATTCATAACAGAGAAAGAGATGTATTATTCAGAAGTCATTTTATGTATGTATGATTCTCAGTAAAGCTGGCAATGCAGGCATGTCTAAAATCCACATTATGATGTCAAACTAAAAATGAGTCTAATAGCGGGTATGACCTCCTCTTACGGCCAGACAAGTCGCGCAGCGTGACGACAGTTGGACAGGAAGCTGTTGAAGAGTCCCTGTAGCAGACGATCCCACTGTTGCAGCAACGCAGTTTTCGATTCCGGGACGATTCTCGGTGGGGGACTATGCGATGGAATTTCCGTTTTAAGAGTATCCCAGACATGCTCTGTAGAGTTAAGGTCAGGAGATCTGGTTGGCCAATCAGTGCGACGAATATCCCCATTTTCCAGGTAATCGTCAACGAGCTGAGTCCTACGTAGACGAGAGTTGTCGTCCATTAACAGGAACCTAGGATCAACTGCGCCCCTGAAAAGTCGAACAAGTCGAAGTTCTACAATCTATTCTTTATACCTCATAACAATCACGGATCTTTTGTCAAACATATGCGAGGGTGTGAGGCCGTCTAACATAATACCTGTCCAAACTATTACACTTCTACTACCATAATGATCCTTTTCCTTTATGATATCGTGTTCCAAGCTCTCTCCAGATACAAGTACTCTGAGAATCAGTGTCCAGGCTGAATCTCGATTCATCTGCAAAAAGCACAGTGCTCCGCTGAAGTCTGGTTCAAGGCGCATGTTGTCTGCACCCTGCTAAATGCATTCTCTTGTGCGCTACAGTGAGCGGGACGCAAACAGCGGGTCTTCTGGCACACAGCCCTATTCATGAAGCCTTCGGGCAACTGTAGACCGTGAAATTCGGGTTTCTGACTACTACTAACTAAAATGAGACTACTACTAACGGTAATTTCATGAACTAACCTCTGTTGCAATGAAGGGTAACCTTTGCAACTTTGCTTTTAGCTTGTAACTCTTTGTACCAAGGCAAGGGTTCTCAACGAGAGATGCATTTTATAGCTTCGGGAAAGGGGAATGTGTTCAAACTTTTATTTACCTACCATGTTATAAGGTATTTCTCCCGCCTTTTTAGCATGCCTCCGTGGTGTAATGGTCAGCACACTCGGCGCGTATTCGAGCGGTTCGAGTCTCGGCGAGGATATTGCTGATTTTTCATGTCTCCTGCTTTCGAAATAATCTAATGTCTCTACAATGTATTTAATTTTAGTTCATGAATATAAATAAGCTACTTTCATTTAAGTTTTCCTATTTATTAATATTTTCTATACTTTTTGTTGCTTAATTTTTCGAGTTTGGGAAAAAGGGGAGGGATGGTTCATCTAGGAATGGCGAAAGAGGTTTCATGGTGAGAAAAACGATTGAGAACCAATGTACTAAGGTGAAGAATTGTTTTCGGACAAAACGCAGCACCTCACCCTATAGAAGTAAGCACAGACATTTAATAGTATGGAAACCAAGAATATTAATTATACCAATTATCTAGCAGACTGTTCAAATCTTAGCACTACACGGTTACGTATAGAATACCTCTACACTCATCAATGAGACTCAATTCCCTTTAGAAAACATACTTGTTGTACTCTGAAAGAGCAATGGGCCAGTTTGGATCCCAATCTGATGAACCACTCTGTTCTAAGGGTGTCATTGCGTTTCGAGAATTGAGTTAGATTACTTGGTTACGGCAAACCACACAAGAAATAGCTGCCTGTAGAAATGAATACTTTTGTGGCGCATTCCTATAGGAAGGGATTCTTCTAAAAGAAAGGTGGTTTGTATTTACGTTACGCAGAACCACTGCGAATAGAGTATGCCGCGAAGTGTCATTGATTTGCGGCTTTACTCACTCGGCCACTAGTGGGCCTCATTCGGAATTGACATATTCGATAACTACACGTCTTTGTGTCACGTTGTACGTCCATTCAACCAAAATGGGTTTAAAAAACGCATAACTGCAGAAATGAGTATTAAAATTTAATTCGTTCATAATTTAAGCTTTTTAACAAGTATTACATGCTCGTAATGCATTTACATTATTTTTGACTTGAGTCAAAGTTTTCACAGAGAGGTAAAAATGTAGTAACCTACTTTAGAATATGGACACCGGTATATTATGTTAATCACTTGAAACAACATTTTACAGCTCGTCGAGAAATAGCGAGCTTCGTAAATGTATGCTTACAAGTAAAGTTTTAGTAAATTAACACTTCTCGTAAAAAGGTTAACATTTTAACAGCAAATTTGAGACGGTTATCTAATTCCTAATATCTTTTAAGAAGTGTTTAAAGTAAAATTATGGAAGTGCATATGTTTAAAGTAGACTAACGTGGTTAAGATAGAATAACACGCCGAACAAGTATTAATGTAGAAGTCAAATAACAAAAATCAGCGTTATATTTGCAAATTTTCACAGGACTAGTTTCAATGTTTTACCGAACCATCATCCTCAGCTGGCATTTTTGTTGTTTGTCTTCTAAATTAATAGACTAACGTGGTTTTATAATTAACTTTTTTTAATAAATCACGGCGATAAATTCAAATGAAACTGTTCTTTTATTTAGACTTATTCATTAGTCTTCTTCGAAATGTAGAACTATGTTATAATAGGAAGGGTTTCTGAAAAGTTCTCAGAATACATTTAAAGAAACCCTTGGAATATTGTTTGTTCACTTTAGATTTCTCTGTATGTGTTTTTGCTTTCGATTTTTCTGTTGCGTCTAAACTAAATGCTGTCTTTCGCAAATACATTTGTAAAATCAGAAGGAATTTCTGGTTCTAACCATAAAAATATACGGATACATAACACCTAAGCATAGATTCCAGTGCATATTGGCTAAACTTACGATTTCCATCAGTAAGAGGAAAAAAAAAAGTATCGAAGCCTGACTGCAGTACATTCCGCTAAAATAAAGTATTGGCTACACTAATTTGTAGTGTAGCAAAAGCTATCAGGACTTAGTGTTCTGTGTATGCTCTTTGCAGACATAGTAAATTACTTACAAGGTTCTTATCCTCAAATTCTAAGTCCTGAACTGGAACAGGGAGCGGAAGGTACGCTATGTTCTGATGTAACTGCTGGGCTGGAGAATAACTGCACGTGAAAGGGATTTGAAATCCTCTTTTATTAAATCACTATTAATAACAAACCTCCCAAAGTCGGGAGAGATACAGAACGTAACAGACCACACTTTGGTCGAACTTAACAATCAAATAAACTTAAATAAATTTAAATGTAACTTAAATGAAACTTTGCTTCGCAGAGCAATTCGCGGAAGTTGGCCTCTATCTAAAAGGGTGCGTAGCAAGGTATACTAAATACTACCGCACTTTAATTTATTTTACAATGCAATCACGTAGTAAGCACTATGGCTTATAAATTTAAACTGCTAGCTGGTCAGGCGAACGTTGAGCAGCGTGACCGTGATCTGAGGCAAAGCTCTCACACACCGAGAGGTTTCTACCTCTGGCTTAAATAGTGCTTGGCTGAACTTCAAAAATTAGCATAAGCTAAAAACGCGCGCTTCTTCTGACAGGAAGTTGAAGCAGAGAGGAGATAGAAAAGATTTAAATTAAAATAAACTTGGTTAGTTTAACTAAAACCTTACATACTTCCCGCCAGAATTGCGATAGTTAAACTACTTTGGTCCAAACGGACCATGTTGAAAACTAGCAATTCTAAATAGTCGAAAATTTCACTGTTCTAAACTTAGGCCAACTCTTACAAGGCAATATATGTTTGTGTAAAATACAGACGAAATTTTCTGGAACAACAATCTTCAACATTTTTTTTTTCAAGTCTTATTCTTCAAACAGTCTTACTCCTTCCAGCAAAATCTGGAAGGAAAACAACTTTAGTATGACATAATAACAGAATAATTCTAAGTGGTACAAATCCTTATTTTTTTTTTTCTGTGTAATTTTGCACACACACATTATCATTCAAGCACAATTAAATTCTTCCCCCGTATGCTCTCTCACCGGTGTTGGATGTAAAGCAAACCGCCATTGCGGGTTTTTATGTGTTCGGGGGTGTTCAACTCTTCCACCTACAATCGACTAACATTAGTTAGAACTTGACATACGAGACCTGAAAAAAACGCCCTATAACCAGCTAATCCTAAGGTTCTCACTAGCTTTATGTCTAACACTTTAAGTGTATTTGGTGGAGAGCCTAATTAACACTTGCATTCTAAAATAGTCAATCTTTAACTTTTCATGCATACAAATTCGCAGTTTGCACACAACATTCACATTAATATTGCACTTAACGTGCATTGCTAGCATAATATTATTTGTTACATTTCATAACACATTAACAATTTCATAGCAATCCTGAAATGCAAATAGAGGTTAAATTTCTAAGCTTACAGAAATATAGGTTAAATTTCTAAGCTTACAGCAAGTGCTTCCTATTCCTTTCTCAAGGTACTTTCTTGAAATATCAAATTACATTGAATTAATAGTCTACAGACTAAATCGTGTTTTTCAATTTTCCGAATTTTCATTCTAGACATTTTACAAGTCTTTAGACAAAGCGTCATACAAAATCATTTAGTTAACATATTCTTTTCAGCAATTCATTGCTTTTACAGAATTAATCTATTTACAAAATTAAGTAATTTTAAATCTTTAAGAATTACAATTTCTTTTAACAAAACATTTTACTTTCCATATGAGAACTTATCGCTCACTTGGCGTAAAAGTCAACCTCGCTTGAGGTAAAATCAGTCCTGCAACTTGCAGTATACTCAAAAATTAACTAAACTTTTGAATACGAAATTGTACTTATCTTATTATGATCGTCCATCCTTTTCTTGGCCCAATCTTTAAAACTTGAGTAAGTTGTGGCCTGGTTCAGTTTCCTCGTTTTTCGTTGTTCTTTCGGAGCCTGCTCGTCTCTTTTTCTTTTGAAATTCCGTCGTTGTATCCTCGGCAATTTCCTTTGTAGAGGAGGTTGCTCCGCTGGACGTTTGGTGGACTGGGCCCTTCTCTCCTGGGCCCTTGCTCGTTGCTTGTCCTGGTTCCTGCTGTATTCGGGAAGTTGATTCTCAGGCTGCAATCGACGTTTCTTGCTTCTCAGGCACCTGTCCGATGATTCCACAGTTCTTTTGGATACATTGGGCTTCCCTTGCCCATTCTGCTTTCTTCTCTTGGTGCGCTCGTAATTCCGTTCGTAGATTTGTTCACCTGCATCGTGAGACTTTCTTTTGAAACCACCTTTTTGGTTCTTATTTCTTTGTTGGGGGGGAGCTTTCTTCTTCTGACATTTCGATGCCGTTGTAGCTGGTTCCTGCTGTTTTTGCTGACGTATATCTTCCTGGCTAGTCGATTGCCTCGGATCCTGAAACGAATCTTTAAATACAGCCATTTTGCTGCGATTATAGAACGGTTTTATTTGGTCCACATTCGCTTTGAGCGTTTGACCATCATTTCTTTTTAATATAACCACTGCCCCCGTAATTTGTTCAATTGTGAACGGGCCTTCAAAACGCGGAAAAAATTTCCCCACCTTTTCCTCTGGGGCATTTGACAAGTTGTGTTTAATCTTCAACACTTCATCTCCCACATTGTACTTGACCTCTCTTCTTTTTAGGTCATAGTACAATTTCTGTTTTCTTTGGGCCATTTCTATATTTTCCGTCGCTTCCCGTATTAACTTTTGTATATCACTCATTTTAAATTCTTCTGCCCTTTCCTGTACAAAGAACAGTTTATCTAGGGGGGTCAAGATCTTTCTTCCTAAGAAGAGTTCAGCGGGTGTTTTTTGTGTAGTATCGTGTTTGGCGGTCCTAAGTGCAAATGCAAATTCATTTATATGGCTATCCCAGGTAGAGTGATAGTTTTTCACATAACTACGAATTATTTTCACTACATTTCTATTCACCCGTTCCGCTATGTTTGACTGCGGACGATACGGGACCATCTTTAGATGACGTATGCCCAGTTTTGCACACATTTCCTCAAACATTTTACTAACAAACTGAGGACCATTGTCTGAAATAACTTTTAGGGGCGCCCCGTATTTTAAAATATACTTATTTAGAATTGAATCTACTACAATTTTTGCAGACGCGCGTTTTAACGGAATTAACTCTAACCATTTGCTAAAATGATCCACTATAACTAAAAGATATCGGCTTTTATTAACTTTACTTCGAGGGTAAGGTCCAAGTAAATCGATGCCTATTATTTGATTTGGGAATTCTGATTTAATACTATTTAGGAACCCGGCCGGGCGGAAATTAACATAATTATTTAATTGACATGTTGGGCACGACTGGACATACGCCCTAGTAAACTTTTGCAGTTCTGGAAAGAAAACTGCCTCGCGAACTCTCTGAACAGTTTTTCTTATACCTAAATGAGCCGAAATGGCACAATCATGCAACTCTTCTAATACATTCAACCTCATGCTAGCTGGGATAACCGGTCTATATTCATGATTCTCATTAGTAGCTTTCGTATAGAATAACAGTCCGTCAATTAATTCGTAATTTTCGGCCCTATTTCTTATCGGCACAATATCCGGATGATTGAAATTCTCAGGGTCGGCCAAATAATTGTATATATTTTTGAACTCCGGATCTTTTTTGAGTTCGGCTATTACTGTTTCACGAGAATCTAATACTTTGGATGTTAACATGGCTATCTTAATTACACTTCCATTTTCATCTAAGTTAATTCTGCTTAAAGCATCTGCCACAACATTTTCCTTTCCCGGCGTATGTTTAATTATTAGGTTATATTCCTGTAATTTGAGAGCCCACCTTATTAATCTGGGTGATAAATTTTTTCCAGAATAGAGTCTAGTGACCGCCGCGTGGTCGGTATATACAGTTACTGGAGAACTTCCAAAGAACACACGAAATTTCTGTACTGATGCTAACACTGCGAGAGTTTCTCTCTCTGTTGCGGAATAGTTTCTTTGGGTTTCATTTAATGTTCGGCTGAAAAAAGCCACGGGCTGACCATTTTGGGAAAGCACTGCACCAATCGCGAAATCTGAAGCGTCCGCTGAAATCTCTAATCCTTTATCCCCTTCTGGAAATTTTAAGACGGGAGCTTGAGTCAATGCGTCTTTCAATTTTTGAAACGCCAAGTTGGCTTCTGCTGACCACGAAAACCTAGCTTTTTTTCTTTTCAACTTTAGCAGTGGCTCAGCTATTTTTGCAAAGTCTTTAATGAAAGCCCGGTAATATGAACACATCCCGAGAAACGACGATAATTTCTTCGCTGTTTTAGGAACAGGATAATTTCTAATGGCTACTATTTTTGACTGATCCGTTTCGATTCCCTTTTGGGAAATTTTAAATCCTAAATAACGTAACTCTTTTGCGGCAAATTTACATTTAGACGCATTTATCTTTAAACCAGCTTCGTTTAACAATGAAAATACTTTTCTTAAATCTTGTAAGTGTTGTTCTAGAGTACTACTCGTAATTATAATATCGTCTAAATATATGAAAGTGCTTTTACCAAGGACTGGTCTTAAGACGATGTCCATACATCTTTGGAACGTTGCCGGCGCGCCGGATAATCCGAACGGCATTCTAAGAAATGCGTACGTACCAGATTTCGTTATGAACGCGGTTTTGTGTACGTCCTCGGGTTTTACCCCAATCTGAAAATAGCCACTCGTGAGATCTAATGTAGTCATGTATTTTGTAGACGAAATATTTCGAATAATTTCTTCAATTATCGGCAACGGATATACAGGATATTTTGTAACTGAATTTAACTTGCGATAATCTATAGCAAAACGCCACCGCTTCGGGTGCGTAATCGGGTAATCATTATTTTTCTTACACAGGACAACGGGGCTAGCATAACTGCTAGAAATTGGCGTGATGATTTTATTCTTTAACATCTCTTTAATATGATGTTCAATTATTTCTTCTTTTGTCCTATCATATCTATATGGCTTTTGCCTAACTGGCTGAGCGTCCCCCGTGTCAATGTCGTGGTTCACCACCTGCGTAAAGCCTGGTACATCACTAAATAAATTCGCAAAGTGACTTACCAGACCTTGGATTTTCTCTTTTTCCTCTGCTTGTAAATGTTCCAAGTCCAGCTGCGGGGGCTTATCATTCTTCGCTTCAATTGGCTTCATATTTAATGTTAGTTCTCCCCCCTTGAAATCAATTTTTGCTTCTGCCAAACTAAAAAAGTCCACACCTAGAATAATACAAGTCTGCAGGTTACGCACAATATAAAACAGGATTCTTACCTGTTCGTTGTTGATACGCACGAACAATGGTACTTTTCCTAAACAGCTACATTTTTCTCCTTGGGCCGCTATGACATCCGTGTCTCTTGCACTAAAAATTCTGTAACGTCGAAAGTGCTTCTTAAAGAATCTTTCCGATACGAAGCTGCTTTGGGCTCCTGTATCCAAGAGGGCTGTCGCCGGTATGTTGTTGATTAGAACTTCAATCTTCGGCAAACTCAAATTCTTAACGACCACGGTGTTTAAATTGATTTTGGAAGGGTTTTGCGCTGCTTCGGACTTCTTCACCTTCCTCGAAGAAATCCCTCTTAGTTTAAATTCTTTTTCTTCTGGTTGCCCTCGGAATCTTTGCTTGTTCTTCTATTAAATTCCCTTCGTTCGCCGCTCGCTTTAGGAGACACATCTTTCTTCGGCCATTGCTTCGCCTTATTCCCGTAACTTTGATTTTGCTTTTGCTGCGGTCTTGGCGAACTCCACTGACTTCTTCGCTCAAATTGGCGTCGTCGTTCGTTGTCGGCTGTTCTTCGGCTTTCAAATTGTACCGCGAGCTCAAATAATCTGTCTAATGTTGTTGGATTTCTTAGTTCGATGAAATCTTGAACTTGGGGCAGTAGCCTAGGAAGTATAACTTGAATAATTTCAGGATCCGGGCGACTTCCATACAAAAGCTTGAAAACTTGAATTTTCCTCAAAATAAAATTAGACAAATCTTCTATTCTTTCTTGGTATCGGCTAAACAGTTCAGCTTCCAATCTGGCTCGATCTCGCACCACGGGAAATGCTTTCACTAGAGAATTCTTGAAATTTTCATACGTGTATGTGGGGCTTCCTGGTTCCCCCAAGAGATTCTTTCCGATGCACTTGAACCAACTTAGCGCTTGGCCCTTCAAAGCGCTGGTAGCAAGAGCGACTTTCTGAAATTCGTGGACTGGATATAGCATGAAGTGGGAGTCTAGCTTTTCCAGGAAATTGATTACGGCTGTCTTGCCGTCAAAACTTGCCGCTGGCTTCATGGCTGCTCGCATGGTTTGTACGATGTAGCCGAATCCTTCTATGCCAGGAGGTGCTATCTCAGGATTCTGGACAGGTACAGCAGGTGTCTCAGGTTCGTCTTCTTGTTGTTGAGGCCATCCTCTTCTTTTTGTGCGGGCGCCACTATCAGGACTTAGCATTCTGTGTGTATTCTTTGAGAACATGGTAAATTCTGTAAAGGGTTCTTATCCTTACGTTCTAAGTCCTGAACTGGAACAGGGAGCGGAAGGTACGCTATGTTCTGATGTAACTGCTGGGCTGGAGAATAACTGCACGTGAAGGGATTTGAAATCCTCTTTTATTCAATCACTATTAAATACAAACCTCCCAATTCGGGAGAGATACAGAACGTAACAGACCACACTTTGGTCGAACTTAACAATCAAATAAATTTAAATAAATTAAAATAGAACTTAAATTAAACTTTGCTTCGCAGAGCAATTCGCGGAAGTTGGCCTCTATCTAAAAGGGTGCGTAGCAAGGTATACTAAATACTACCGCACTTTAATTTATTTTACAATTTCAATCACGTAGTAAGCACTATGGCTTATAAATTTAAACTGCTAGCTGGTCAGGCGAACGTTGAGCAGCGTGACCGTGATCTGAGGCAAAGCTCTCACACACCGAGAGGTTTTTACCTCTGGCTTAAATAGTGCTTGGCTGAACTTCAAAAATTAGCATAAGCTAAAAACGCGCGCTTCTTCTGACAGGAAGTTGAAGCAGAGAGGAGATAGAAAAGATTTAAATTAAAATAAACTTGGTTAGTTTAACTAAAACCTTACAAAGCATAGATTGATATTCTATTTTATTTGATTTTCTCCTGGTTCGATTGCTTTTGTCTTCCCATAATCAAATACTAACGTAAGAATTTTAATGTTATCATCACATTCGCAATGTATTCGCCAAGAATTAGCTGGCAACTGAACACGAATGAAAAGTCTGCTTACTAGCTGCCAAATATCTGCAGCAAAAATTACAAAAAATAAGAGATATATTGAGTCGAATCCCGCTATAACGAACTTCAAGAGACCGGAAGTTTGTTCGCTGTATCCGGTGGTTCGCTATATACGATTAGATAAGAAAAGTAGATTATCTTACAAAAATATAAAAACAGTGTTTTCATATTTCTATGAAAACGAATAACAAAAAATACTGACAAATTTACCTTTAACTTTTATCTAAGATATGTATGGTTACAAAGGAAAGATTCAATAACTTCTGTAAAGAATATGATAGGCCTTTCACAAGATCTAAAGAATCCAAAATTTACATTAGTAAGACTGAACTTGGACAGCATTTATTCTCAAACGAAGAAAACAACCGATAAAGATATAAGGTATTTTCTCCCGCCTTTCAGCATGCCTTCGTGATGTAATGGTAGCACACTCGGCGCGTATTCAAGAGATCCAGGTTTGAGTCCCGGTGAGGGCATTGTCCAATTTTTCTATCTCCTGCTTCAAAATAGTCTAATGACTCTTGAAAGATAAGAAAATTCGTTTTCTAATAGACGAATCACTTACAGAACCCAAATTCCAAAGCTTTACTTCTTCCTTTTTTATAGCACAAATTTCCATCATAGTATTCACATTGAATAGATCTGTGTCTGTCCACTCAAACACTTCCAGTTTAATAAAAAAAACCCACTTAAGTTCTTTGGTTTAATCAAAGAATATGAATACGCTCCCAATTCAAATTCTTTGGTTTAATGGTCACATACACCTTATACAAAATACGGTATATGGTGTTTTAAGATTTGCTTATTGTATTTTCGTTCTCCTAGACTTGGTGTTTCCCCTTTTTGCATAGTTTTTGTTTAGAACACACAGAAAAATGGGGTTGAATATAAAAGGAAAGCAATGTAAACGTACTTACGGATGGAATGGGGAAAGTGAATTTTCAACATCCTAAACGTGAATGATTTTAAGGGTTAGTAATTTTTTTGTAAAGTTGCAGAAATTTTGGAAAAAAATACGAAAAATACAAAAAAGCTTCAGATGAACATATCCTTATATTTCATTATATCCTATTTTCATTCCCTTCATAGTTCGCTATAGCAGTATAAAATAGCATTAAATTTGATCGAATCAAAAGGCTCGCTTGCTATATCCGAAGGTTCGTTATAAGGGGGTTTGACTGTAGTAGCAGAAATAGATAATATCTGTGTTACAGTCTAATAAACTACTACATCTGCAGAAAATTTGGGAATTAAAAGCTGATTGTTTTGAACGACAAGTATATTATCAGGCTATTCAAAATTATACTCGTTGTAACATGAATTAGGAGTAATTATGGACTTACTGGAATATTTTTATCTTTGAAAACAAATGAAATTTGTATTACATTTTTGTTTTGTAATTATATTTGATCCAATAATATACTTCATTTGAATTTATATTGATATGAAGATAATATTTCTTTGCATCAGTTTTCAAAAATGTAACTTCTCCTAAGAATTAACACTAAAGTTAACAGGCTCTTGTGACATCTCTACCAATGCCTAGTTCTCAATGTTATTATAATAGAATGATTTGAATTAGAATGATGTGACAAAATCTAAAATTCTCTTGGCACTCGTAGGAAGAAAGAATAGGCTCAAAAATATTGATTTATATGCATTTTTGCCCCTAAGGAAAGGAAAATGTTTCCATGGGCATGAGAACAAATTTTAGGTCATGTCGTATTATGTTATAATTGTGAATTGATTTGTAACCCTCTTTTAAAGCAGTTCATCAATGCTTTATCTAGCACTGAAATCTGGAATCTTAAATGAAATGATTTACTATATTTCATAATTACGTTATTTTGCTAGATTTATTTAGATTAAATGCGTGCTCATATTAGATATATATATGTCGATAGAGAGCTGTTTCGTGATGTAATATTTAAAATCCAAGGATAATGATATAAACTTATGCAGATAGTAATTGCATTCACTTCAAACAATAAATATATTTCCTAATCATTGCTTTTTGGCAGACGAAGTTATGAAGAGACGATCATTTTTATCTGTTCAATTTATAATAACATCATAAGATAATAAATAAATAAGATAAATAAATAAGATAATTATTAGATAAATAACATCGTAAAACTGATAAGTATACTTTCTAAAGCGAGTTTAAAATCATTGAAATGAAACAGTGTCGACATTCTGCAAGAGATCACGAGAATAAAGCTTTATTTTAGAACTTTTATGATAAAAAGTGTTATTTCGTTGTCTAAAACTTTATATTTACTCAAATAAACTATTTTTTTTCTTCCATAGGTCAGTCAGATCGAAAAAGTGCTCGTCCAACAGGCAGATCCTTCGCTAAGTCCTTCTAGACCGGTGTCTTGTTAAAGTGTTAACAAACAGCTAAATGGAAATCATTGCCCCGTTCAACCATTAATCAAGGAGGGAGCAACATCTCTGGACCCCTGCTTCAAGACTGAAAAGTCTGCAACTGGAGCATTTTGTTATACTGTGCAATTCCTAGTTTTCACGAACCTTTATTGCTTCACCTATCTAAGTACAGGTGAGTCTAACGAGGGGATTGCTACCTTGCTATTGCAATGACAAACATGCAATGACTTTCCTTAAGGATATGTGCACTGAAAATCGATTAAGAAGATTTCTTCCCTTAAACTTTTAATATTGTTTGTTCTGCGTACGGTAAGGGACATGTTATGTGAACATTACAATACTATTTAGCTATCACGAAAGCATCATGAAATTGGTTTGCTTTTTGAGTCATAGCATTTGTTTGGTACAGTGAAAAAAACTAGGCTGTGATTGTAATTCCTTATTTGTATAGAAATTTATGTAAATTTATTCCATAATTTGTAAATCTTGTACTTAAAAATATTAATCTATCAATTGGTCAAATTTTTCATGATTGCTGCCGAAGTGCAACTGTTTGCAGTTGATGTACAAAATATTTTGTGATAGTATTCTAAGAACACATTGGGTGTATTGTATAAAATGCAGGAAATTTATTGAATAAATATAAAAACTATAATCTGAAACTATGTTTTGTATGCAATTTCAGTGGAACATTATATAACAGTGGTTGTAGAAAATCTTCAGAACAAATCGTATCGTGAAAATAAAATAGAATGATAATAAGATGTTTTGGCAGTGTAGGGTATCAGTATGACACAGATTTGTATAAAAAATGTTGCTCTGTGATAGAGCATTAATTTAATTTAATGTTCTATGCTGCAAGTACATTGATTGTACTGAAAAGCTCCTGACAGTGACCTGACCTTTATTTAGGAAATGAATAATCTCACATCCTAATGAATAGGAATAAAATAAAGCTGTTAGGTAAATGAGATTAATTACTGTAAGAATGGTGTTTAGTTATAAAAATCAAGACAAACATATTTAACGGCCAGAAAATCAATCAGAATTCATATTAAAGTTTAAATATTCCATTATTCACTTTATTGAGTTAATAAGGAGTGTTATTAATTAATTAACGTAACTTTAATGCCACACAAGTTTATGAACATATTTTATTGATGTAAAAGCAAAAAAGTTTAAAACTTCTAAATTTATTTGATAACTGTAATTTTCCAGAACTTAAGAAGAAGACTAAATCAACATTAAGCTAAATATTTTAATAATACTAACATTAATCGAATTAATATTAAAGTTTAAATATTCCATTATTCACTTTATTGAGTTAATAAGGAGTGTTATGTATATGTTTTAAGTTATGTAAAAATGTTTGAGACTGAATAAATTTGGTTTGGTAAATTTACAGAAACTTTGCATTATCGTTTCTAATTTTTTACGGAATACTTTTTCAACTTCCAGAGCATATTAATTTCGAACTTTTTCATACATTTATTTTCAGTGACATTTTTTGGGCACCACTAAACAAATTTTTCAAGTCTTTAAACCACGATCAAAACGATAATTAAATCTAATATCAAAACGATAACTTACCCTGCCCGTGAAAGAATTCTTCAAATAGAATCTTTAGGTGAAAATGAATCGTTACTACTATTTGCACAAGCGGTAATTTTTTACGCTTTGAGAAGAATTCGAACTGGATCCTCAATGTGGCATTATACAATAGGAATGATTTTCATTTAGAAAACTGTAGTATATTTATCATTATAAATTATAATAAAATGCAATAGTACAAAAATTTTGTAAGTTAGAAAAGAAGTATCGCTTGCATATTACTTGTACTTTAGTACATAAAATCTTTCCGTAGAACTATAAAACGTGAGTTCAGAATTGTTATTAATTACTAGACATTTATTTAAATATGTACAGTAATTAAAATCTGATATGAATCTACTAAAATGAAAGCGAATGCGTTTATTTTAAATCTGAGTTTATCAGGGACTGAATGAAGGAAAGCTCTGCACAATGATTTAGTTCTTTCAGTGCTCTATTCCCAGCAAACGGCCTGGCTGTAAGGAAGTTTTAGTAAATGTGTCTATGTAGAAATGTTAGTAACTGAAGTTCTCCCGTGAACACATACTTGTTTCTACGGTAGATAGCCTTCCAGCGAATCTTAAATAGAAGAAAATATGAAAGATTAAAAATCACTAAGTGAGTGGTCTTTATTTATTTATTTTGTATGTGTGTGAGAGAGAGAGACACTAATTTCATTTATAGCGTATGGTAATCTGTTGAAAAGCGAAGGAGCATATCGGTGGACAAAAGTTAACTGTGATATACTGTTTGAACAAGAGTATGAAGTTTTGCTTCCTTTAACAAGCAACTGAGGTTATATACTGTTAGAACTGATATACTGTTTGAACTAAAGTATGAAGTTTTGCTTCCCTTAACAAGCAACTGAGGTTATATACTGTTTGAAATGATATACTGTTTGAACTAGAGTATGAAGTTTTGCTTCCTTTAACAAGCAAATGAGGTTATATACTGTTTGAACTGATACACTGTTTGAACTAGAGTATGAAGTTTTGCTTCCTTTAACAAGCAACTGAGGTTATATACTGTTAGAACTAATATACTGTTTGAACTAGAGTATGAAGTTTTGCTTCCTTTAACAAGCAACTGAGGTTATATACTGTTAGAATTGATATACTGTTTGAACTAGAGTATGAAGTTCTGCTTCCTTTAACAAGTAACTGAGGTTATATACTGTTTGAACTGATATACTGTTTGAACTAGAGCATGAAGTATTAGAGTACAACTGAGGTTATATACTGTTTGAAATGATATACTGTTTGAACTAGAGTATGAAGTTCTGCTTCTTTTAATAAGCAACTGAGGTTACGTTGGACACGTGCAATAAAGTGCTTGAACCTTAAATAATTAGCACTTGACTTTTTTATTACGCATCCTGTGCATTATAAAATCTATTTTGAAACTAAAGAGACATTGGACTTCCAAAATTTAAATACCGTAAGTTACTTACAGTCAAATTTAAAAAATACAAGCAATAGCAACACTAAAATAAGCGTACTCAGAGCTTTTCTATGAGTAACGTCAATGCGGACTTAGTTCCCTCAAAACGTTTTCCCTGAAGTCATCATTTCTCTTAAGCAGATAGCCCTTGAGTGCTCTGACGTAATCAATTAAACAGGTGAAGTCAACATAAGTAATTAATAAAAGTAATTAACAGCTCTACTTCTCGAGCATAAAAAATTTTCTTTTTTTAAATCAATGTTATGTTTTTTTCACAATGTTAAAGAAGTTTGCACATTTTTGTGTTAGTGGGAAACAAGTGTATGTTTCGGGTCTTTAATTCTAATTGTTTAAAAAGTATAACACGTATTCTTTCAGTAGATAACAAGAACCTGTTTTTCTTTTGAAACACATTCTATAACCTAGGATCGTTTTATATGTGAAGTCATCTCGTGTTCGCGCCATTTTATTTCTAAAATGTAACTTTTTCCGAACGCTGGAAATAAAACGATTATAAATATATCAATATTATTTTATACAAAATTTTAGCCCTAACCAGGCAGGAGCCAAGTGTGCTTTATCATAATTAAATAACTCAGTGCGACCAGAGAGGAAAAGTACTATTTTAAAATCTTTGTAACTCATGTAATAGGCAACTCATTGATCCAAAAAAAGAGTCACCGATTTGTATTAAGACTGTTGATCTGGACAAAGTTTGAGATTGTATGTATTTTGAGAGAAGTTCGTTAAGTGGAGGACTTCTTATAGCTACTCTGTCACATTCAGTGAAGAACACTCGGCAAAACAGTCTGCAGGCCACAGAAGTTTTCAAAGGAATCAAATATTGTACGGAATTGCGTACTTAGCTGTTTTATATGCTCTGATCATTGGTGAGCATTACAGATAAATTAATTCACCTGATTTTTCCTTTTTACATTACTAGGTGCGAACAAAGTTTTAATGTGTGTGGAAAACATTTTTAAGTCTTCATTCCGTATTATTTTAAGACTGGTTCGATTTTTGCTATAGGGAAAATCTATTCAGAGAAACTATATACATATTGATAAAAAGGAAAATTGGAAGTAAACATATTTTCTGTACGTAGCTTTTGCCAAAGGGAGTTAAAAAGTTACTGAGCTGTTCCGCATAGAGATTTAATCTTGAAAGTAAAAGGTTAGATAGGTGATGAAAGTCCATATTTATAAAAGGCTCTTAACGCAACCACCTTGACGCAATTTATCGATTTTTAGGGATGAAAATTTAAAAGTTACTTATTGGGTGCAAGGTTTGCAACTTTTTTGAAAAAGATTCCCAAATTTTCGATATTTGTCGTTAGTTTGCAAACATTATCAACACAGAAAATTAAACATACTTTAGGAATTTAATATAAAAATTTTAATTATTAAATAAGGATTACGTGAAACATTAAAAAAAATAGAGCACTTACATTAACCTTTAAGTCCTTCTACTGCATTTTCGCGCTGTTCTTCTGTCCAAGTACACCGATCTGTTTTCGCTTAAATAACATCAAAGAATTGCGAAGACTCACTATCGCGGAAATCTCGGCGGCATTGGCTACCAAACACATCTCTTCATAGTCTCTTTTAGAGATTCTGTGGCAAAATTCTGGATTGCTACACAAATTGTATTGCAGTTTCTTCCATTGCTGACAAATATTAATAGCAAAGAAGGGTTTGTGGAAGATTTTACAAGCAAAATTGGCTCATATTCATGTTACACACAGACAAAAACAAACAAACAACAAAAAAAAAAAAGAAAAGAAAAAGAAATTTGCAGGAAAGGAAACCAAACCTGGAATAACCTATTAGCGTTTAGTGTTCTTTCCCGTTCGGTCACTGGTAGGCATATCTTAATAAAATTCACCTTTCTTTCGGCATAATAAATTATTCAATTTTGACATTTAATTGCAACATTTCTTAATTTTTTAATATCTTTATTTAATTTCTTACGCAAATTGATCCGTATGCTTTAATTGACCAGCCTGCTTTGCTATAATTAACCAACAAAACAATATGTCATACTACTTGAACACATTTTTTTTTAAATTTCATATGGCAAAGACATTAAATTGTACATCCATTATGATTTTTTGGAAGCAGGAGAATGAGCAACGCCTTCGCCGGGAATCGAACCACGGACCTCTCGGTTACTCGTCGAACGTGCTGACAACTACATCACGAAGGCATGCGAAGAAGGCTGGAGAAATGCCTTATAAAATTACATGTCACAATTAAGATAATCATAGCAAAAATTATTTTAGTTTACTTAGAAAATTGAGAATTTGCTCCGATTTTGTTCAAGCTTATTGTTTTTTATAAATATGAGATTGCAAGAATGCAAACTAAATGATTAATTTGCATTAGATAATAACTATGAAAAAGCATAGACCGATTGTAAATAATGTTAAAAATGGTTTGGTTTATTTAACTATGGCAAAGCACGCAAAGGAAACCTGCCTATTGGGAAAGATGTTTCCATGGAGGATTTTCTCAGGGAAACTAGTTCATATCTACATTATACACAGGAAAAACCAGTTTAGAAAAGAGAGAGAGAGAGAGAGAATACCGTTACTGATTACTTGTGGGTTTCAAGTAAAAGTGAAATATATAAATAAAAAGACCAAAGTTTTGATACATTTCAAACATTATTTAAAGAATTTTGAATGGCAAATTATGCACAGAATATTAAAAGCCAAAACTCAGAAACTTTAAGTGTTAATGACCAAAATGGTTATGCCACTTGGAGTCAAAAACAGTGCTAACCAAGTCTCTATAAAAAGAGTTCAAACTAAAACTTGTTTATCATATACAAAAGCGGTTCATGCATTTTTTAATTATTTAAGAAGACAGAAGGTCATATAAATGAAATGGCCTTTCTACTCACTAATGTTTTGAACCAGTTTTCAGCACAACGATAGTAACAAGTTCTGCATTAGCTGCTGCAGGTGTTGCAATAAACCAACCATAACAATAACTGATAATAAGCTAAACAATTAAAATTTCTTGTTCCGAATCCGACAGATTAACAAGCTTAATAGTGCTGCAAGGGTGACTGAGAACGGAAACACTGTTGCTAGCGAATATTAATTATTATTTCAAAGTGTCTTCAATGTTAGTATTCAGAAGGCACAACGCACACATCTGTTCTCTAGATGAGATTAGCAAACCCGAACGGTGGAACGTGATTCGTCACAAAGTCTTTCTAATTCATTTTTTTTATAATTTTCTTTTGCTCAATAAGCGGTATTTCATTCAGAAAAGCTTTGAGGGTTCATTAAGTGTTTGAGGTCCACTGGCCTCCAAACACAACCAGTGCTGAGAGGGAAAAAACATAGTAAAAAACTACACTACTTCCGCTTCTTGGCCAGTCTTGCACGAACACAAACCGTTGCCTAAGAATGGAAGCCAAGTTTATGAACGTTGGTTATTACGATTCCTCACCTGTGAGAATCACTGAAGCTTTAAATTTTGGTGTTTCCTTTACAGCTGTAAGTTGCGTATTTTAGAGCGTCTTTTAGCTCGCATATTAATCGAAGCTGACGTGCATAACGATTACACTCGTGGTCGTTTTCACTGACAGGTACATTAATGACTGTTGCAATACTATCAATGCACACTCAGAAACAACTTATCTTAAAATCTGTTTCGTGATGCCACTATGAAATGCATACATACATCTCTTTCTTCAATGCTCACTATTATTTAAGAAAAGTGCTAGTTCGAGAGAGTAAAAACAATTCACGTTTAAACAGTGGCTTTTGACTTGGAACGTACCTGGTTATACTGTAGCAGTAAAAATTAAAACTGAAATAACTTCAAATGGGCTTGAAAAAAGAGGATTTTTACTATTGGCTAAGGTAATTAATAAATATTAATTACTAGTTATGTATTAGGCATTACTTCAAATTTCCGAAGTTTTCCTTTTACAAAAACATTTAATTCAGGAGATAATATTCACTACAAAGAGAAAATAATTATTCCATCTTGATAATGAGTTATGTTTTATTACAGAAATATAATCAAATATTTTATGCACATAGTAGACATCTGCCAAATCATGGAATAGTTAGCTTTCTTGTTACTAATCAAATGAGGATTCAGAATCTCATTTAAAGATTATGAAAACCTTAACCAAGCATCCGATCAGACTTTAAAATAAAGGATGTTTATCTATGGCGATCAGTATTAAATAATTTTAATCAATATTAGTTTAATGCTTTAAAATGTTTAGCTGTGAATGTATATATGGATCATGTGTAAGATTTCCTTAGAAAGTCCTTTACGAAGGCATCATTTCCCTTAGGCAGACAGCCGTTATGAGTTTTGCTGTATTCAGTTAAACTAACTTAATCTATAAATGTCTAACCAATTATGTAGCGATCTACCTACTTACCTATCTGTCTGTCTATCTATCTACCTATCTATTTATCTGTCTGCCTCTCTATCTCTATCTATCTATCTATATCTAGGTATGTTTACACACATATATATATACATAGAATTTAGAAAAGTTTCCGAAACTTCTACATGAAGAAAAAGGAATAAGTAGAAAATTAGCGCCTAATGCTGCTAAATTTTAGTATCGAATTTGGGAAATGAAAATTAAAATAAAAGTTTCTAAAGCCCACATGGGAGGGCTTTAGAAACTTTTATTTTAATTTTCATTTCCCAAATTCGATACTAAAATTTAGCAGCACTAGGC
>KK116549.1:97446-114946 GCA_000611955.2 Stegodyphus mimosarum | reverse complement strand
AAGATCCAGTAGATTCTTTCTCCTTTCTTAGTGCGTTCCTTCGTGGTACAATTGTTAGCACACCCGGCTAGCAATCGAAAGATCCTGAATTCGAATTCCAGAATTAATCTCTTTCTGGATCCAGAATTCAAGGAAAAGGCATCGTTGCTTTTTCGTGATTCCTGTTTCAAGTTTACATACCTACTAGGAGATAATTTTTTTTTCAGAACTATGAATGAATTTGCATTTTCAGTTATAGATATCTTACGATAATTACCAACTTTTGTTTCATTCCTAGAATGAAAACTTTGAAATTTTTCTAACTGGTAGTGAAAGTAATCTTTTGTAAATCAAATACCACTAAAGGCGTGAAATATGTTTGAAACCTTTTTTTTGTACCATTAGCTGCTTGGAACCATGGCCGAAATTTATTAATATATGGGCAGCGGAAACGAAGAAATGGAAGAAAATCAAATTTGATGATACAGCGTTAAAAAAAATGAGGTTCCAGTTTGTTGAGCGAGAATAAGCCTCAATATTAACGCTGTCTATAAAAGTATAAAGATTTAATACTTAATTTTTAATTAATGCCAGACAGCTAGCTACGGGCTAGCATCAATACAGCAGGATTTAAGGATCATGCTAATGCCATTAACATTATCCTTCTGATTAAAAATATAGAATTCTTGACTTAGTTTGATTAATAATTTATAATCTTTCTTTTTCAATCACTTTATACATAATTCTCGGATTTTGAAAACGAAATTATAGATTATACCATTACCCTGATTATTCATATTTATATTCTCTATGTTGAAATAGCTTAATATTTATGCTATTTTACTAATTCACCTTTCTATTATAAATAGATCTATGGTCTAAAAATGGAATATATGATGAAAAGAAATATATAAATTTCTTAAACACTTTAGCTACGGTTAGTTGCACTTAAAAGCAGCTAAATTGCAGAGTTTAAGACTTAAAGAACATCCAGTATGGATAAAAACCCATCTTTACTCACAATACCAAGTGAAATAAGAGTTTAGCTGTTACATCTTTTCTGTATGGGTTAAACGTTTCTCTGGCAATATAGAAACAAAGGATTGCTGCCTAATATTGGATCCTTTTTTAGAATAAGTCGACTTCTTATTGACTGTTCTGTTTTGATTTCCTCGAAAAAGGTGGAAAAGACACTAATCAAATACTGAAGCGTACAGAAGGTGACAAGATAGAAGTCATACCCATGGATTAGTGATGCATACAACGTTTGCAGTTACAACATCAAGATAGATTGCATTTAGCAAAAGAGGAGTATATTACAGAATAATTGACGAATATATATTATTCTATCTAACATCTGCAATCTCATCGAAAACATTGCAACCACTTTCTATGCTAGTTTACTTGTAAGCAACCTGGATCCCAGCTCATACCGATATGTAACAGTTAGCGTTCTTTTTCTCAGAGTTTCTCCATACTTCGCTTTTCCCTTCAATAATTAATTTAATAAAAGTATTTACAATGTTTTAACTTTAGAAGAGGAGTGTTGCATTTCGTAAGCATAGCCCTGGAAAAACTTGGACAGGACTTCTTGGTGAGATTTTAGCTGGAATTTGCGTGTTGATTATGCGTTTAATAGTGTAGAGCGCATAATGCGAGATGTGAATTACGGGCTATCATATTATTTCAAGATTATAGAAAAGACATCGTGAAAAGTTTTAAAATGCATTTGTGTTGGAAAAAATTATGGTATTTTTCCCCTTTTTTTTTGGGGAGGGGGTCTTGAAGAAAAAGGACATTAGCCAAGGAAATCGATAGTTTTTCATTCCGTTAAAATCTGTGTCAATATAATTTTTTTCCTTGACCCGATTTTGCATTTTAAATCAGAATATGCCGCTTTTATATAACACATCCATATCCATACTTAAATAGGAATTCAACATGGGACTGTGCTTAGCGTAATTTATTCAAATCTGTAAACACTTTTAAATAATAAAAAACTTCCCATGATAATTAGAGATACTGTGTAGCACTAAGAAGAGGATCGATACTAATCCGAGTTTCAGAGCTAAGAATTTTTCATCCCGGTATAATACATTTTCCATGAAAACAAGCAGAGGCTTTTCGAACTTTCGAAAGTTTTATAATGTTGTTGTAAATAATAAAAGTGCTTAACCTTGAATCTTCGTGGAGTCTCTTTAAAAAACAAATTGGTCGAATTTACACGATACATCAGCATAAGTATGAAAGCGAACCTGAAGCTCTTCTTTACGCTTCCAGAAACTGAGCTATGCAGGAAACTATTAGTGTTAAACGACTTCAACAGTTCAATAATCAATACGCTCCGTAGCTCCAAAATTTTTACTTCATACACTGTAGAATGGATTCTATTATTCTGATCATGGCAAAGCATATTACTAGGACTATTTGTCTATAGGAAGGGGTGCATCACAGAAAACTTTCAAAGAACAATTGCTCCATGCTTATGATACACGGCCCACTTTTGGTAGATTGGATAATGCCACTGAACGCTGAAAGTTTGACACGTTTAGAAATCCCAGTAAACGGTCTCGCTACATAAAAGGTTTCCTTATTTTCTCTATTTTTTGTGTAATACGAGTAGTTTCCTTGTAGAGTCATTAGGATTTTTTTTTGAAGCAGGAGATGGGAGAAAATAAGCAATGCCCTGCCCGGTACTCGAGCCATGGACCTCTTGAATGGGCTGACCACTACAACACGAAGGCATGCTAAGAAGGCGGGAGAAATACCTTATATACTCCCCTTTTAAAGGGCGACAGGGGATTAGGGGACCCAATCGCCAAATCCTAGTGGCGGAGAATCATCATCCACCATCTCTTTAGTTCGGGCGCCACTGTAGATTTATTACGTATTTTTGAAGCAGAAGAAACAAATCTGCAATGCCCTCGCCGGGGCTCGAGCCATGACTATACGCCAAGCTTGTTGACTACTACACCAGGAAAGCATGCTATGAAGGCGGGAGAAATACCTTATATTCTTACAAAATCCTCGATGAAGGCATCTTACCTTTTAGGCAGATAAGCTTTAAGCTTTTAGGTCCTCCTTGAGTGCTTTGCAGTAAAGCAACCCTATTTCCACCGCTAGACAGACAACTGATCCCCCAAACAGCTTTCAGTTTACATAATCTCTCCGGCTGTGTTTCATTACCAGTCTATTGTAGGTATTTATGGAGTTCACAACCTGATGGGGTATAAGCAGTATAGCTTGCAACAGTATTTTACGTGATATCAAGATGTAATGCAAAAACAGAAACTAATAATATGGAGCATACATCTTGCCATAACTTATAAAACAAATTACGCACGTAAGTTATTATGATAACACGGGTACTTTAAAGCTGATAATAAGGCAATAAAAAAAAAGTCTCTAGAAAATAAAATTACTAACTACTTTCAAACGCTTAATAATAATGATAAAATGTAAAGACTGCTTTCACAAGTTAGATATTAGAGCGTACAAAGAAATCTATACCGCAGTACAAATATCAGTCATAAGATAAAAATGGTATTGCATAAAATAGATTAAAATCAAGATTGGATAAACGTGATGCTGGTAGATGCTGTTAGGAAGAATACGTGATTTTGAATTTAATATTGTATTTTTAATGAAAACGAACAGATTTTTTTGTAAGTTAAAAAAATTATCATTATTAACACAAATCTAAAAGAATTTTGTTCCTCCATATGTAAAATCAAGCTTGAATTTGATAGATTAAAATTGTTCGTGCTAATTACGAAAGCCTCATGTATTATGGAGATAGTTATAGGTCAAGAATATCCGTTGCGTGCCAAAGGATTTATCAAAGTTTAACTTATCCATTCGGCCACTGGGGATAGGGTGAGGGCAAGGCTAATCCTTATTAACTTAGATTAAGAGTTAAGTTAATTCTACAGTTAAATATTAAGTTCTGTTTATTGGACCTTAGCATGCTTTCATCGGGCAGTGTAGAACAAGGAATTTTGAGGTTGTAGAATAATATCATTGACAGGTATGATTAAAAAGCACAAGTAAAAAAAAACTTGAAGTTAATTGTTATTATTAATATTATTATTATGAGATATAGAAACACTGAAACAGCACACTATTTGGTGGATTTCTGAAGCTGAAAACATTTATTTGAGTCTGGTATTGTATGAAATTCATGAGCCTCTTATAATGAAAGGAATCGAAAATCTTTAGTTGTACCGAAACTTAGTATTTTTAACATTATAAAAATATCTGAAAAAAAATTATCCTTATAAAATTAGACTATATAGAAAATATTAAAGTTAGCTTATCAGTTAATATCCATGCCGAATTATTTTACGCGAGAAAGTACATGCAGAAGATTATGAAAACGAAACTTGCATCTTAAATAAGAGGTTTGAGAAAAATTGCCTCAAAATGAGAATGTATTATGCTATGTAAAGAGAAGATCACAACGGAATGTTCAGAAAACGCGATAGTAATAATAATAATTACAATAATGATAGTCGGACCGCTGTCAGCTTTTCCTTTTTTTCGCGGAGGCTTCATATAGCCCCTCTTGTTAGATTTTACAGAACATAGTTTATTTGCAAGGTCATGAACTAATTTAAATTATGCATTTTTGTTAACTAATCGGTAACACTCTCATAAAGTTTACCAGAACGTTCATGATCAGAATTTAAGGCCATCTATTTAGATCTTATCACAGCTATTTTATACAGTCAAAACTTTCATTGTGTGTTTCGTTCGTAGAATTAAATGAACAATGGAGAACAGTATCACGCAAAGCATTGTTCTAGTAGTAATGGTCTTTCATTTTCTTAGCATACTCATTTATTCTTTTCTTACACGAAATCGTCTGTTTACGCTGCACTGACTCAAAAGAATGAGATTCTTATCCATGGTCATTTTATACCTTTCTGGTGGCTGCTGTTCATGAAGCGTTTCTGGAATGATAAAATTGTTGTTATCTTTACATGACGGATATTTCAATAACAATCAGCTAGCTAGGAGGGCTTGAAACACATATCCAGCTTGCATGTGAAATCGGAGAATACAAATCTTCTCCGCCTCTCACCAATCTCTGTACAAATGGATTATTTTAAGTTATAAAATCGTAAACGTGAAGGAAGGTTAATAGCTCTATGACACGAAAAGATTTGGTATATAAACACAAGATTTAAAGGTAAAATATGGAGTAAACAAGGTAAAAATATATTTTTTCCGCATTTCAAGAACTTTCAGTACTTATCATTACTTGATACAAAGATTTCACTAAAAACCTTCTTAGTATCAAGTAAGTTGGTTTCACTAAGAAAGCTGAATAATTGTACATAAGTCAAAAAATTTATGTCTCATATAACAATAGAATTATTAGTTCTCATTGATTGGCACAGATTCAAAACAGGAACACAAGAATGATCTAACATTTTAGATAGAATATATTTAATTTTACACAAGTTTCTGGAATACTGCCAATATTTATTTTAATTTCTGAGCCTCCCAGACAAAGAGCTAACCCTTTAATCAGCTCCACTTACATAATGTGTCTGGCGCGGTATAGCTGCTAAAAGTTTACTGCTTGAAGGACAAATTATGCTGTGCAATACAGTTTGCAACAACATTTTGCATATTATCTGCAATAACATGATGTCAAAGCACAGTCTGCAGCAACATACTGTCAACGCACAATGCATTTTACATAATTTATATAATATATATCATAATTATACGTGAGAAGCTAACGCAACACATAAAATCTCAACTCCTTTCTAAGTCTGCCCCACCAGTGGCCGATTGGCTAAAACCGCTGAATACTGATAGTTCGATCCGGGCTCGAGCCCATGCCGCGTTTGTTGGCTTCCGTGGCTTTCCCTAGCTATAACCTGAATACGAACCAATTTGTATACGAGTCTTCCAAGAAGGCATCTCCCCTCCTTCTGAGCTTTGCCGTATTCAGATGACTATTTTAACTATCACCAAGCTTCAGCGCGAAGTATGCAATTAATGGGTGCAGTCAAGCCTGTTACTACATAAGTTATGGTCTGGCTATATATACATTTCAGGTTAGAGAAATTAATTGTTACGCTGATAATCATATATGTGTTGAAAACGAATTATAATATTCACAAAAACAAATAGCTAAAAATGACTTAAAGTTTAAAATAGGGGGGGGAAATGAAGAAATCTAACGAATAATTTTCAAGAAAAGTATGATTAAAAACTACTTGCAATAATAAAATAAGTACTTAGATATGAAATTGCTTTTGGGCTGCAGATAACATAGTGTTATGAATATTTCGATGTGCTGTTATTGCCATTAAGCCCGAAGAACTGTCTTTGACGCATTTAATGATAAAAGATTTGCATTGCACTTTTTTACATTGCCAATGTTTGTCATTTTTTTGCACTGCATGTAAAAGGGGATATCCGGAATAAATATTACATAAGTTTTGATATCCTACAGGTCCTTTAATTGCCAAACATATAAAATCGCTAAACACCAGTAGTTTGGGCCGCATTCATATCCTAGCGAACGGGTCAGCCATCCCGTTCGCTAGCATGAGGTTTTTGTAGCTTTTATCATGTGAAACTCAAATCCATGTCAGCTTCTCTTAAAAAGCCTTCTACGAAGGCATTTCTTTCTCAAGCGAAATAGCCTCGTGTGCTCCGCATTCATAAAATATTCAACTATCTCATCTGGAAATTCCACAGATCCGAGCTTCAATTCGGTAAAAGCGTACTTCACGTTTAACTTTTCTATTTTTCGTTAACAAATTAAAATTAGAATTTTAGCTTTCGGTCAGTTTTTCAGAATTCTTATCTTTAAAGCGATAATACTCCGAAATTACGCGATAAGCAGAACCGATGAAAAGCGCGTTAAGTAGGGGCCTGAAGCGCGTTAAGTAGGGGGTCATAGAGCTGACTCTGCATAATTAGACAGATCAATTTTAATTTAATAGGACTAAAAGCTAAGAATGTATAGAATGTTATTTTCATATATATATATATTGTAAGGTTTATCCTAATTTTATTAACAGTTATTTTAATTTATGCTTCTTTCCTATCTTATTCTAATTTCAACTTACAATTTCCTGCCAGAATGTAATTTCAGAAACGGAGATAATGCAAATGAGAATGAGTACTATTTAAGTCGTGGCTTAACCGACTTCAAAAGAGAGAATCTGATTTCCTGATTAGCGCTCTTTTGTCTTTTGACTACGTTTCTCTTAAGATATTGCTACGCTGGGCCATACTTTAGGCCCTTGCTTGGCTTCGCCGATTTAATTAAGATTTAGGGGCCAACTACTTAGAATTCTGATAGCTTCGGCGATATCTTCAGTTAGTTTTTGTTAAGCTTAGTTAAGTTTAATTTCATAATTATTTAAGTTCAAGCCCAAGTGGAGGCTTTGCTGTATACTCCGAGTTAAGAGTTGATTGTATTTATTCTGAAAAATAAAGGGTAGTTAACTCTTCTTAAATGTTTGATCCCACACTTAAGCGATTATTCTTTTGTTAGTGTTTGTGGGGTTCAAACATTGAATCATTGAATCAAATAAATGAAACCTCACAATATATATATATATACCATATATGTTAAAATAGTATTAAAAATAGTGCTACAAAAAACGGAGTTACTTCGATGCATATGATTTCATCAAATTCAACAAATGTCTGACATTTTAGTAACGTTTTATCACGCAAAATTTCTGTACAGAAAACTGATAGTTTTTTATATTCCTTGCAGCTAGAACACGTTCCTCATTAGAGTCTGTTTTTTCAAAATCTGTGAAATCTATTGGGTCGAAACCTTCAGTCAAGATTGCAGTCGTCATATGCTTTTCTGATGGATCTGACTCTAAGGTGTCAGCTTTTTCAGAAGCGACTTGTTCCCATATTTCTATAAACAATCGACTGTAAGCTATTTGCTATCCGAATGCAAAAGCTCATCGACGTCATCACTATCAACTTACGAATCTAACCGCCTGGCAAGATTTAAAAACTTTTGTTGAATGACCTTGCTGAGTTTCTAGCATTGTTTTCGTCTAGCTTTTGAAAAAGAACGACTAAACTTTTTTCTAAATAGCATTCGAGGGTTTGGGGGAAATTTCGTTCCAAGATTCTTCAAAGAAAATAGGGAACTACGTAATTTCGAGTTCGAGTAAATTTGGTATTACTGTAATTTATAGTGCTTGAACCACATTAGAAGAAGAAAGAAAAGGAAAGTAGAAGAAGTGTATTTTTTTGTTTATTGCTCTTCAAATGAAGAGCAACCCTATCTTTAAACTTTTATCGTACTATTTTCTCAACAAAGAAATTCACGCATGAGTTACAGTAACAGTTGCAGAGAATGCAACCTGTCAAGCATGTTTACTATCAGTGTCAGGTATTCTCAGCTAGTCACGTATTCGATGAGTTTATGTCTCATCCACGTAAATGCATTTTAAACGCAAACTCATTCGTGAATATCAGAGGTTACAGCAATGTGATTTTATAAATGAAAGTTTGAAATAAAGCTTGCATTGAGAGACTTTGGAAAGATAAATTTAGGAACAAAGTCTAGTATATGTCCTTAACAGGAATCAGTATTTTAACTATAAAGTGAAATTTAGTTTTCTTTTTGTTTCTTTCCTTCTCCGAACTTAAATTTAGTTCACTTTAAGAGAATGAAAATTTAAGATAAGTGCATAGCAATTTTACATAGTATAAAAAATTAGACACGCTGAAGCATGTTTAGGAAAATATATTGAAAGGTCGTATCCTTTACGAAAAGCAATTCATTCCAAAGGCAACTTTTTTTTTTAGAAAATTTGTTTTCTCATGTAGGAAACAGAAACAAGACGCGGGAAGACTTGAGTATAATTCTACGAGCGTCGGAAGTGCATTTTTAAAACTTGCAATATTCCTTTCTATTCCTTTTTTTTGTTGTTGTTGTTCTTGCTTATGCTCACGCATTCTATCTTACTTACAATTTCTTTGATTATAGGCAATGGATAAACGGAATAAAGGAAGACAGAAAAGGCTAACAAATTAAAATAACTGTTAGTAAAAATAAATTAAACCCTACAAGCATCGCCATGTATCCTGTATATTCCTCTCCATTATTGAAGAAATTATTCGAAAAAATAAATATACAAAATTCATGATAATATCGGATCTAAACCTGAAAATATCCCTAAAACCGCGTTCATTTTGAAGTCCGGTATTTCCTCTTTCTTGAGAATGCCGTTCGTATCATTTTGAACACCCGGACACCACAGCATTAAGAAACAGAGCCGAGAACTATGAACTTATTAATAATCTTTTATTTTTTTCCAAAACCACGAATCAAAATTACGGGGTTAGACCGGCTATCCAAACGTTAAGGTTAAACATTCTAAGTGAATTAGACGATTCGCCCATTTCTGGCCACCTGGAAATGAGGAAAACAATACAACGAGTTCACGAGGTGATATATTTTCCGCAATTGCAAAATTTTGGAAGTGCGTATACCAGGTCGTGCCGTACTTGTCAGTTAAATAAAGACGTTAATTATAGACTGGCCGGGTATATAAGTAGTATAAAGGCGATGCTTTCGAACGAATTAGTCGGAATAGATTTATTAAGCTCATACCCTCGCAGCAAAGTAAAAAAAAAAAAAAACGGATATTTCTCGTTATTGTAGATTATTTCTCTAAATGGGTAGAAACAGTCCTCCTACGAAGATCCGCAGCTAAAATAGTTGCAGGTTTTTTCTTAAATAAATATATTTTAAAATACGGAGCTCCGTTGAAATTAATATCCGATAACGGAAAACAGTTTATTAGCCAAATATTTATAGAGTTATGCGCAGGACTAGGTGGCAGACGCCACCTAAAATTTGTGCCTTACAGAAATACAATCCATGAAAGATTACAGATATGCATGTAAACTATAGTTTAAATTTCGTACACAGAGAAATATATGTAACTTTCGTTTTGGAGAAATGGATATGTAGCATTAATGAGCATTTGTAACACGGGAAAAAATTTAAGCGTAAAATAAAAATGTGACAAGAAAAAAAGAATTGAAAAGTGTAAAAAATTAACTTTTGTAGAAACAAAAAAGAAAAAAAAAATAAAAATTTATTTTCGAAGGTAAAAAGTAGCAAGAAGGAAAAAATTAAAGAAAAAATTTGCGTTTGTAAAAACAAACAAAAAATGAAAAAAATTAAACATATTAACGGAAATATCACTTTCGACGAATAACCACAGTGAGAAGTAAAAGAAAAATTTTAGAATAAAAATATGAAAAGAAAACTTCCTCTGAAAAAAAAAAATATGGCTTTTGTAAAATAAAAAATTAAACGTCGAAAAGCTTTTTTTAAAATAAAAAAAGGAAAAGTAAACATTAAACTTGTGAAAAATATTACATTTGGAAAAGGAAAAAAATCTGTTCGGACACCACGTCCTTGTACGGCCTATTAAATTATACACAGTTTTGCTGTACTTCATTTAAACTTATTTCCTCGAATTATTCGATCTCTCAATGCAAGTTGAAAATGACCGGAATTGCAAATTTTGAAATTAAATATCCCGTTCAATTTTTGCCTTAAGAAGTCAAACTTCTAATTTTATTTTTTCATAATCAGTATAAAATTTTAGAAATATAAGTATATGGAACTGCAGAGGCCGCATTAAAAATTAAATTTCGTTATTTAACGAAATATATATTTTTTTAATTTGACATTTCCAAAATATGAATATTTTCGTCATTTAAAACACTTCCATAACTAGAAGTATATGGCTACTACCAACGATTGCGAAAATGAAGGCTGGGTAAAGATTTTTAAGCCGTGTAAAGCGGTGAATATATAAAAATATAACTTGGCTCTTGTGATTGCAATAAAAAAAGAAGTTTCATAACTAGATACTAAGCAATCCAATTTACAAAATTTCAGCGTTCTACGATTAATCGTTTTTGAGTTATGCGAGATAACATTGCTATCCATTCGTACATACATATATATGTACATAGATAATTTAAAATCCCTTTTGAATCCACTTTAAATCTGTTTTGGAAAAAAACAGTCTTTTATTCTGTCCGTACGTACAGGCGTCACGAAAATAAAAATCATCCAAGTGGGTTCGGGAGCGGTCAAAATGGATATTTCTGTTGAAATATGACACAAAAGTTTTTTGGGATTGCTGTACTTCTTTACTTCCTTTAATTCACACAAAGAAATAAAAATGAAAAGAAATGTAAAAGACGAATTTACTTAAAATACGGTAATAAAAGGAACGTAAAATCAAAATTCATGCTTGCATAAAGCAAAAGATATGCAGTGAAAAAATAATAAACTTAATTTTGTAAAAGGTGAGAAGGAAAAGAAAATAGCGAAAAATTATATTTATAACACAGAAGAAATGAAAAAAGAGAAATAAAACACGTGGAAAAGTGTAATCTTACAAGTAAAACAACAGTAAATAAATTTAAAACAATGCCTTAAGAACATATGTTCTATTACAATTCACAAAACAAACTATGATTCGTTAAAATATTTCTATTTGTTGTTAGCAAGATGCGAATTGGTCTTCGTGAGGGCTTTCGTTCGCCGTCTCGGATGCACAAAAGCGTGAAAGTGCTTGAACATGTTGAAATAGAATTGAGCATCCGCAGTTTTCCAGCCTAGTGACATCACGGTTGTTTTCGCTGCTGGACAGTGTCAAAAAACAGATTTCTGAATACCTGGCAGTAGCTCAGCGGTGACGTGCGCGTCTCACATGCTATAGGTGCGAGGTTCGAATCCCAGCTTTTTAAAATTCATGGAGAAAGTTATGTGACTAAAATAAATAATGGAATCAATTAAAATGAATAAATATTAACTAGTAAGATACTCAATTAAAAATAATGGCAGATTAAATAATTAAACAATTATTACAGATTAAATAATTTGAAACACTTACGTATCGAGTAATCAAAAATACTAACTAAAAAAACTGCTGTCTTTCCGTGGCAAATGGTTCGAGAAGTCTTTGCCAAAAAAACGAAAAAAGGTCGTATCCACAAAAATAAAACTTTGTAAATACATTACCGTTGCTAAAAATAAAAACGAATATTTGAAAAAATTACGCCATTCAAGCATGTCTGCGTCACATCTTGTTCTCATGTGATTCCAAGAAGGCGGCGGTCATGCCCCTTTTTTAGGATGTCACTTTCGCCGCCTGAGTACCCCGGCTTACTACTTACCGTCTGGTAAACTATCGAGCTCAAAGTCTGTACGCACACCGTTTGTGGATAATAATACATTGTGGTGAAACGATTTTTGCGAAATTAGATGTAGCATTTTTATTTTCGCATATATCTCCACTCAACAAAAAAATTAAAAGCTCAGAATTTAGTTGTTTGTACCGTCAGCTAGAACGAAAAAAAAAAAAACTTTCGTATAAAGTTTTTATGAAAATATTAACGTTATTTCTGATTTTTTGGGGAATTTTCGAAAATTGCTCGATTGTTTTTGACTATTTGACATCCATTATTTAAAACTGTATTGGTTTCGAAATTTTCGCATATTATAAAACAAACTCTTCTCTTCTTTTAAAATAGGAATGATAAATGATTTAAAGATATTAATTAATTATTTTCTATTACGATTGAGAAAGTATTATTTGGTTGAATGATTCGTATTTTTGCCTCAGTCGTATTTCTTTCTGGAATAATGTAAAGTGACAGATCCATTTGAACCTCTTGAAACATTCAGTGAAATATATATTTTAGATTGGAAGTGGTCCAGGCGTTTTTCTTTTACGAAAGAAAGCATACCTTCGTAAAGGTGGCGACGTACTTGAACCAGAGGGTCTTTACTATATTGCTCATATTTATTTACTTTTATACGTCAAATAGGTAATTCAGTCTTCAAAGACGGTAACAGTCAGTCACAATCACAGGGTTACAACTCTATGTTATTGACACAGATAGTATTCTGGAATATTCTCGCATCTCGATTGCTCCACCCAAGCTTAAATGTGAAGACCTGTGGGAGTGTCTGGAGCAAAAAATGAAATAACGGTGGATGCATCTGAGCAGTTTGGCTGAATTGACGGATTTGGTGCTAGAAAAAGAGAATGAAAACTGATATTGTATATACATCTTTAAACTGGAGCCATTTCTATCAGACAGCCATTTTTCTGTCTTACGTTCTGAGATATAAGATCTCTGCGACATTGACTTATTTGCAATCGGTGTCTTTCATTTCTACAACTGATAAAAGACTTCCAAGTTCAATAGCAGAACTTGGAAATTTAAATTTACAAAAAGGTACTGATGTAATCAATTAGTTGAAAATTGAAGTATAAAATTTTAATTTGCCATCAGTATATTTAGTTTATCAGTATAAAGCAAATCAGAAGTTTGCTGGTTATAACTCTATGTCAGTTATAAAAGTGGTTGCAAACAAGAAGCTCTACACTGGCCAAGCGAATAAGACTACAGAATATTTATAGTGTAATTGAGGGTTTGATTTCTGGCGAAAGTCTGGTTTTCAAGGAGTTTACCGCTTCTGTTAGAAAGTTTTCCAAGAAAGTATATCTGAAACAAAAAGGATTCGTTTTTCTTCCCGAAATTCATCAATGTAGCTTGATTGTATCAACTTTATCTAACTGTATTTCATATCATTTTCATCATACAGTTTTATGTCCAACACTGTTTCAAGGACAGAAAAAGGATGATTGGGAAAACTAGCATTCCATTCATCTAATACCATCGTATTTAACTTCTTTAAAAATGATTTGAGGAAATAGCGTGATGTTAAGCTATGGACTATAATGTTTTAACTTGGTTTTAGGGTCTTAGTGAGTCACGAGTTAACCTTACGTTTAAATACTCTAAAAATTTTTCAAGAAGGACGACAAATTTAAGACTCAAGGAATTAGAATTAACAAATGAATTCACTGGAGTACTAAGTAAAAAATTATTCAAGTATAATTTTTATTTGAGTAACTCTTTACAGTCTATGACTTTTTTACAGCTTTATATTTTCACTTTAATTTTTATAACTTTATATTTTTACTTTCAACATCCAAAATATTCTTCTTTACTAATATCGGCTAGATTTAATGTCATTACAGCAGAAAAGCAAATCAGAAGTTTACTGTTTCCTGATAAGCTCTTTTGTTACATTATTTAATGTACTTTGTTACATTATTACTTTTTCTTTACATTATTATATTACATTATTAACACAAACAAAAACATGGTGCATAAATAGGATATATTATATTCCACTGCGGTTAAAAGCTATTTTCTTTTCCTTTTTTCATACTATTTCCTATCTAAAGTTTTTAAGTAATTAAATCTCTTTTACTATGCAAAAAAGGAGAAATCTCATCTAATCAGCAAATTCAAGCATATGTATAAACCGTTGATTTCATAAGTTACATTGAACTTCAATCGGCTTCGAGATTGCAGCTCCGTGATCAGATATTTTCACACTCAAAGGAATTCTGATAAGGCCTTTCAAATCATGACCTATGTACATGGTTGCATAAATCAAAGCAGTTCTCTATACAATCACTTTTTCATTGACAATAAACAATTCCCAAAGTCTAATGTTTGATGAAATGTGATTAATCGTGCTTGTACAAAAATACATTGAGAGCATAGTCAAAAGTCTGCTCAGATGGGGGGGGGAGGAGAAGGGGTTAACTATTGTTTCAAAATTTTATTTTGCTTCGAATTTACGCTAGAATATTATTTATTTCAATAACTTTTAAAGCACTACCAACAGCTGAGCGATTAAGACGTTGGATACTAGTAAATCAATCTAGTGTGCGTTCGAACCCATATGAACGGGCTGGCTGCATGGTTGATTTTTCTGGTTTTTCCCATGAATACGAGACGGTTTTCCTAAGAAAGTCATCCTTTCTCTTTGGCAGGTAACCCTAGTGGCTTTGTCATATTCAAATAACCTAACCAAAAATTTTTAAAAATTATTTGCTTAACATTCGTTTGTATGTATTTCATAAACATGAAATCTACTCCCTGCATAGAAATGCATTTATGAAACAGCTGACTAATAACCGAGCATTTTCTTCCATGATTAAAGAAATCGTTGTAATTTTAATGAAACACTTGATTTTTATTTGTCTAGCCAACTTGAAACTGTTGATTAGAGGATATTTTTTAAAGTCAATGCTTTATTTAGCTTTGCAAATGTAAGGTGATTCTCTCACTAGAATCCTCAAACTACTGCCTATAAAACGCCATACCGCTGGGGTAATACCTAAAATCTATATGTACGCTTTACTTCAAAGGTATGACACAAGAGCGAGCACACTTGAATGCCTTTTTCTATACTCTAGAATACGTTTTTCAACGAGTTCATTGAACTGCATGACTCTCTTGGTGTCCACCGCCTTTCAGTTGTTCGATTTATGGATTTTATATTTGAACACGTTGCCTTTCAATAAACTCCAAAGAAAGAGAGATTTTTTAAAATTTTTTTATTTGGGAATAAAATTATCTAAAAAATGTTTGACCATCCAGATCTCCTGATTTTATGTCTTCTCTTTAAAAATCTATATAAGTTCTGCACTTATAATAAAATTTTATATCTGAATTGATTAACTAATATAAAATCCTTACAGTATTCTGCCTTAATATCAATAATTTCCTTAATTACTGTTTATTTGTTTCATAAATTTTTGTAACACATTTATCAATTATTATTATTATTTAAATTATATGTATAGTTATCACGAATTAAAGTTAGTTTACTATTATTTAGTATTTAGTTTAGTATTTTATTTTAATTACTCACGCACTGCTTGAGAAGCAAGTGTCCGAGCATATTGGGGGGGGGGAATTACACACGGCATTTATATTTTATGTATTTAACATTAATAATTCTGATAATATTTCCCTAATTTCTGATAAGTTTTCCATAAGATTTCGGAAATATATTTTCTGATAATTTTTCTACAAGATTTCGGAAATTTTGATTTAAAATTAGGCTCTGAATGCCAGATAGAATCCGAAATTATAAAATGAGAACGTAGTAAAAACACGCAAATTATGGATTCACCGTTGGAGTATTGGTTGAAATACATTGGTTTGAGCTTAGAAGGGACACTTTCCTGTCACTAACATTATTAATTCCTACCTTATAGGTAGACACTTTGTTGTTCACGCTTCTGGAAAAAATTCCACAAACCATGCCGGAAAGGCAGGGGTCCCACAAGGGTCCTTACTTAGTCCCACTTTATGCAACATTTATGTGAATGACATCCCCACTACACAGGACACAACACTTGCTATGTATGCAGACGTCACTGCATTCACAAAATGCATTTGTAGGTCCAGTCATCCAACGATTACAAAACTATACACATGCAATAGAGACTTGGCTAACTAGATGGAAGATACAGGTTAACGTTGATAAGACGAAAGCCATCCCCTCCACAGAAACACCAAAATAAAGAAAAATCTCAAGTTCTGTGGCACCTCTATTCCCTGGGCCCAGCAGGTCCTTTATCTTGGGGGGAGGGGGAGGATACTCTTACTTGGTACCCACACATTACATCTCAATAATACTCTTATATGGTCCCCACGCATCACATCAATTATTCAGAAGTTTCGAGTGAGTAAATCCCAGCTCTTCCCCTTAATTGCTCGAAACAGGGTTTTATCTATAGGTAACAAGTAACTCATTTATAAATCCATTCTACGTCTCATGCTCTGTTATGCAAGCCCAGTTTGCATATATGCCTTTAAAACTAACCGTAAAAAATTGCAAGTTTGTCAAAACAGTGTTCTATGGCAGATCACCAATGCCGAGTGGTACTTACATAATAACCGCATCCACGAAGAGCTGGGTGTGGTTCAATTAAGAACATATTATTACAATCTCGCTATAAGATTTCGTGAGCAACAAAGACAGATTAACAATCATGTTATTAAAATATGTGACTACGACTATACTGATTTAAATAACATCAATTAGCCTCTGGCCATTCTTAATATCTGGAATATGTAAATGTATGTACGCACTGTATTCTTGGCTTATATTATTTTATTTTTATTCTTTTATATATTTTCTGTATTGCATTCTCTGTGTAGTATTGTTATGTAGTATATTATGCACCATGTATTCATACTGGATTCGAAGTATCCCTAATTTGCAGTACCTTTTATAATTTACTTCTGTCACTTAACCACCAGCTCGACAGCCTGGACCTCTAACTTCAGAAAATACTCTGCTTAAATGGTTCCACTTATTTTTCAGAACTGTTAATCTTCTTAAAACCCACTAAATTTATTATTAAAAAAAATATAATTAGTTCTCTGACAGGTTATTTGCCTTAAAATTCGAAAAGTTAAATTATTCGACAACGGGTAGGGCCTTGAGCTCAGACAAGCCTGGTGTCTGACACCGCTCTACTGGAGAAGAGGAACTTTTTTTTGCTTTGCCACGGTCTTCTGTTCGTGACGTCACATACCAGTCAGCATGGACCTTATAACAGATTATAAGGTGGCAGGGACCTTGTAAGAGAGGCCAATG
>KK116549.1:15576-97430 GCA_000611955.2 Stegodyphus mimosarum | reverse complement strand
GCTCAGGCCCAAAGACCATAAAGTGATTTTACTAACCTTTCTCAGGCCTTATTCTTCGAAACATTGTTGGTTTGGGCCTCTCTACTGCTAGCCTCAAGTAGGGCGGCACCGGGCTATTTGCAAGCATACCAGTCATGACCCGACCCGGGACAGCTCTTTAGGACGAACTGATGTCCATTCTGATCCTCGAAGCAAGTTCCGCAAAAAAAGAGCTCTCAGATTTATTGTATCCTCAAGGCCAACATCCTTCGCTTAGATGCATTTTATTTATTACTTACAATAAACAATGTCTATAATAAATAAATATGTAAATTAAGATTTAAATTTTTATATTAGAGATATTGTAATATTTATTTTGGGGGGGATTTTTCACTTTCTCTGCACAAAATTAGGTAAAATTTAAAAAAGATATGCAAAGTAATGACACGAAACTAAAAACTAAAAAATAAGTTTTATTTATGTATAATGTAATATGAACTTTGTCGCATTTCAACATTTATACTTTTGAATGAATGTAACAACTTACAATATCGATATAACTCCGCTAACAAAATTTCATTATTTAATATTTCTTCTTTTAAGATCTTTAGCTTTAGAGTTAAAAAATCCTGTATTCAAAATTTGATATTTTCGTCACCTCGATGATCATTTGTCAAAATTCCCTTTAAAAAAATTTACTAATAATTGTAGGTATTAATATAAACCAGTGTTTTGAAAATAGAGGTAGGAGTTGGAGACTAATGAGATAAGGAATAAAAGCTGTGACTGTGCTCTGAATTTGCGCTGTTTTCGCTAAGCAGAATGGAATCGAATTTCAACGCATATAAGTTTTAAAGAGCATTTATAGTAGCTCAATAACATGATTACGAAGTTTAGATTATCCATTTAAGCAACGACAAATGCATTCTGTTCACGTTTTGGAAGAACTGAAGAATTTCAGATTCGTTCTTAAAAATTAATTACTCTTTCTCCTCTTTTCCAAGATACTATAAACTGTACTTAATTTACTTTGTATAACGCAAAACATTTGAGGGAGGATATAGCTTAAGTTCTCTGAAACATGTGCATATAAAAGTGGTATACACTTCTTTCAAAGACAGCCTTTAAGCAAGCGTGACATTTTCTCACGTTTGAACACTTGGTTTGAATCTGTTTTTTCTAGCATTTTTTTTTTAAATGGACAAGAACTTACCGACAGAGTCTACCACTTCTTAATTAACGAGAAATATATTGAAAATGCGACCAAAGTCCTAATAATAAAAGCATAAGATATAACTGAAATTTCCTTTGTATATTTATAGATTAAATGTGAGTACAGAAGGATTTAGAATTAGTATTTACAGAAGGATTTAGAATTAGTATTTACAGAAGGATTTAGAATTAGTATTAACTGATAGAATTAGTATTAACTGAAGGATTTAGAATTAGTATTAACAGAAAAAAAATTCTAATTACAAATCAGAATACAATTTTACAATCATAACATAATTAAAATGAGCACTATCCTCGCCAGGACTGAAACCACGGATCTCTGGACTGTGCACCCAGCGTCTAACCACTAGACCACGAGTGTACGCGAAGCAGGCGAGAGAAATACCTCATAATGCAACACATTATGATTAAGTTTTGAAAATATAATTTTACATTTTAAAACATTTCTTGGTGTGATAATTCAATTTATTTTATTGATAACTGAGCCGTATAATTAAAATTTCGAAGCTTAAAAAACTTAAATTTTAACTTGTCGATATAGTGAATTAATAATTTAGGTAAGATGTTTTAGCTTTATGTATTTGTAAATGACAGTTTATTCAAAGACTGTTTAAATGATCCCGATAGTCTCCTTCTACAGATAGCTTTATGCTTTGTTCTTTGACGAACACTGTTTGTTCACAACTAAAGAAAAAAAAAAACCGTCAAAATCAGCAGAGAGGAAATTCAAATATCTAAACAAGCAAACATAAAAGCGAAAAAAGACAAAATGAGGCACACAAGAAGAGAAAATTCAGATATCTAACGGAAGCAAGCATAAAATATTCCTGAACATTTTTAACTTTTCCCAAATAGTTACGTTTTTCAAGTTGCTGCGGTCTAGTCGACTACTGGGACTTTCCACGCAATTTTCCTTAAACTAATATATCGTCAGATTGTATATACATTGTGTTCACAAAGTCCTTATCCGGGCTTTATTTTCGCAAACGTTGGCCATATAGAGATACCCTTCGAATTACTAAAATGTTTTAAATGATGAAAAGATTCATATTTTGGCACTTTTATGCTAAAAAATGTCAATTTTAAGAAAATTACGAAATTTTACTTTTTATACCTACCTCCGGTCCCTACACTTAAGTTTAATAAAATGTTATACTCCTTATAAGAAATAAAGCGCTTATTCCCGTACAACCAAAACTTGTAGAGTCATTAGGATTTTTTTGGAAGCAGAAGAATGAAAATCGAGCGACGCCTTCGCCGGGAATCGAACCACGGACTTCTCGGTTACGCGTCGAGCGTGCTGAACACTACACCACGAAGGCATGCGAAGAAGGCGGGAGAAATACCTTATATACTCCCCCTTTTAAAGGGCGATTGGGGATTAAGGGCCCCAATCGCCAAATTGGGGTGGTGAAGAATCATCATCCACCACCTTTTTAGTTCGGGCACCCCTTGTAGGGTCATTAGGATTTTTTGGAAGCAGAAGAATGAAAAATGAGCAACGCCTTCGCCAGGAATCGAACCACGGACCTCTCGGTTACTCGTCGAGCGTGCTGACCACTACAGCACGAAGGCATGCGAAGAAGGTGAGAGAAATACCTTATAAACTGACCGTGATATTTAATTCTAAAATTTGTCATTTCTGATGTCATTTCAGTTCGGATTGAGGGAGCTGTTAAATAGAATAATTCAAAATTGAATTTTTCCCCCTTAAATTCCATTCAGTGACGTTCTTTTGTGGCTTACTAGTGTCTTTAATTCATAATTTTGTTACTTTTGCTAATCTGAAAGAATTTTCACAGAAGTCATTTATAAGTTTTCAAAGTCTAAAAATGCGTTGTTGATGTTCTCAAGTCTTATTACTCTAGAACCATAACCTGATAATTAAACTAAAACTATTTTTCATTTTTAATTGCTGCAAATAATATTACATGCTAGCCCCGTGAAAATACTGAAACCTGTCACTGTTTCCTAGAACACGAATTCTATAAAATTCTGTGAATAAAATATCCATTTAAAAAAATATGTATATTGATTACTACTTTTTACAATCTTAAGCCCTGAAATGCTCATCACTCAATCTCTTAATATCAGAAATCTTTTTTAAACGGATATTATATTTTTAGTTACGTACAAAAGCAAACATTCGGATCTTCAGTTTGTGTTACGATATACACAGTCCAGTCACATTAATGTGACCACCACGTACTTTCCATGTCAGAGTTAAATAACCAATCACAGAAGGCAGGTGGCAGCACAGTGCAGTTGAGCGTATATAAAGGGTGTGTGAGGGCTTCGGAAAACATTTCAATCGTTGGCGTAATGCAGAAACGAAGCAATTTATCCGACTTCCAAAAAGGCATGATCATTGGCTTTCGGGCCAAGGGTGGAAGCATTTCCGAAACGGCTGAGTTTGTGAACTGTTCGCGTGCCGCCGTGGTAAAAGTGTACCGTGCATGGCAAAATGGGATTGTCCAAAATCAGCGACGTGGCAAATGTGGTGCACCACGGGCCATAGATGACAGAGGCGAACGACGGTTGCGGAGATGCGTTCGGGCAGATAGACGGGCTACCGTTGAGCAACTGACCACCAAAATGAACCAAGGGGCTACCAAAAGTGTCTCCCAAAGTACTATTCAGCGAACATTGCTGCGTCTGGGCCTCCGAAGCAGACGCCTGGTTCGTGCACCTATGCTGACTGCTGTTCATCGACGGCGAAGGCTAGAATTTGCACGCCAGTACAGCAGCTGGACGTCCACTGAGTGGCGACAGGTTGCGTTTTCGGATGAATCGCGTTTTATGCTCCATCGGACAGATGGACGTTGGCGTATAAGGCGTGAAACCTCTGAAAGGAACCACCCTGCAACCATTGCCGGAACGGTCCAAGCTGGAGGCGGGAGCATTATGGTCTGGGGAATGTTTTCCTGGCATTCTCTAGGTTCACTGATCATTGTGGAAGGCACAATGGATCAATACAAGTACGCATCTGTCCTTGCGGACCATGTTCACCCCTACATGCGCATTGTTTTTCCTCAGGATGATGGCATCTTCCAGCAGGACAATGCGAGGTGCCATACAGCTGCCAGTGTACGTGCGTGGTTCGAAGAGCACCAGGATGAGTTTACCGTCCTCCCCTGGCCAGCAAACTCACCTGACTTAAACCCAATCGAACATCTGTGGGACTATCTCGATCGAGTTGTTCGCGCCATGGATCCTCAACCGCGTAATCTAGCGCAGCTGGCCGCGGCATTAGAGTCGGCATGGCTCAACATCCCAGAGAACACCTTCAGGGACCTATGTGACTCTCTTCCTGCACGTCTCGCAGCAGTCCGCTCTGCGAAATTTGGTTATTCTGGCTTTTGACAGATGGTCACATTAATGTGACTGGACTGTGTAATATGCCCTTAATACCTAAGTATGGTCCCCGACTTTAATACCGAATACCTCGGTCAGTTTTTATTTTTGGGAGTCAAACGTTTTGTGTTGTATTTTTATAACAAGTGCAAATTTTTTCTAGTTATGAGTATTGAAGGAAAGCCATTTAAAACATTTTTGTAACTGGATTTATATGTTTACTAACAACGGCTGCGAAAATCAAGTCCGGGTAAAGACTTTTATAAACACTATACATTTGCTACGTGAATATTATCAACTGCTTGTAAAAACAACGAATTTTTTTCCTTTACGTTTTAGAAATTACTCTGAATTTTCAAATCATTCAGTACTAGTCAATAGCTTCCATAAGCAGAGAAAGTTTTCATACTCCGTCTTTTTACAGTGGATTATTTTTAACTTATTATTGCCTAAGACACAATTGAACCTCCAACTGAATACAGATGGATATTTTTATTTAAATAATTATATTTATTATTGCTTCTTAATTCACTTTTCACAGGTTGAAAAACAGCCATCTCATTAATTTGCACAAAAATCTCAGTAGTCTGTTACTTACTATAAATCAACTGAAAATGTTGTACAGTTAGGATTCTAGCAGATTAAAATTTTCTAAACTCTCACAAGCGGATAATAAATTCGAAGTGCTCTTTATTTTTCATATGTAAAAGTTTTTATTATTCAAATATCAATTAATTTAATTTAAAACATAAAAAAATGGAAAGCAAACTCTAATTTGCATAACACTGAATATATTTTGATGTTCGAAAAAGTTTCAAAAAATAACAATGATAACAAGTTCTTCTCTTGGACATTCATCGAATACATAGGGCTGAGACAGGACCGTGCTAGAGTTTTTGCCGCTCAATGCAAACTCTGCTCCCCCCCCCGGTTCCTTCCTAAATTATAAATATTTTGCCACCCCTAAACTTTGCCGTCCAGTGCGGCTGCACGGATTGCACTGGCTCTAGCGCCGGCCCTGGGCTGAGCATGGGTGTTGTCATGATGGAAGACAATACCTCAACGAGTAGTCAGTTTTGGGCACTTTGCTTAGATTTTTATTCTTAAAACTACCATTTGGGAACAATATTTTTCTATATTTTTAGTCTAATTTAATGGCAGCAATTCTTAGTTTGCAATTTCTTTATAGTTCTGTCATATACAAAGCATCGCTCTTTTGGTATGTAACCCATTCTGGATGATACTAAAGAATGTTCTCCTGGCTTACTCTATAATCTTTTTTATATAACAATATTGCGTAGTATCCACTTCTCTTTTCCGGTCATGAGCCGTTTCAGAAAAGGAGATCCTCTATTTTTTTTATTTTTATTTTATTTTATTTTAAAGCAAAGAATAACATACCAGAACTTGAGCAAGCATATTCTACTCTGTTAAAGTATAAGGTACTCATACATCGTAGCAGCTTACATACCAAATCGTATTCAAATGGTCATATACTGTACTTTCTGGAATATTTAGATTGCATGGAAGTTCCTTAACTGTTTAAAGTGGATTTTCAGTGATAGTTCCTTGTAATAGGTCTTTGTATAAACTGAATGATAATCCAGAATGGATATCATATTCGAAGCTGAAATTTCCACGCTTAAACTTCTCAAAGTGTAAGAACTAGGGATGGTAGATACAAATGAAATAAGTTCAAATGAATACTTAAAAGGAATATGCGTACTTGTGATGGAGACAGAAAACCATTAAAAAAAAGTCACTTGCTAAGCACACATTGTTGAGATCGAAGTTAAAAGATGTCTAGTGTCACCAAAGAAAGGGAAGTGTCGCTCGACGAAAGAAGTCGAAAGTTATCACTTAATACCTAAATGTCCATTTATTTCTAGAACTCTGAACAGAACAATGTTTGTTTAACTATTTAATTATAAAATTTTCCTGTTATTTTTGTCAGCATACTTTATTAAGAGTTATTTAAGTTTGAAAAAAAATGTAATCTACTATACATGTTTTATTCTTAAGGTTTAATCAACTTTCTTTTAATTTCTGAACAGTCTTTATTTTCATTATTATAATTTTAGGCCTTCTTTTAACTGCATAATATAAATAATAGTTATCTATGTTTTTCAAATTAATCATCATTTCTGAAAATTTGACACCTCTTTCTTGAGTTAAAATGTTGCTTCTTATATATTTTTTGCCTTTTAAATTCTAGCAACTAACAAACTTGCATAAAGTTTGGTCGTATTCATGTGCTTTAATTATTGTTTAAGAATTTTTCTATCCTAGTTTTTAAAACTCAAATTCTATAAACATTGCATGCGATAGTTCGGCTTAGCAAGCTTTTAATTTTTTTATAATATATAAAACATGCATTGAAATTCTAGTTCCACGTATGATTTTCTTCTTCCTAGAATTATTTCCACGAATCGTTCCCTCTTTTTACCAGACATATTTACAGCTTCACTGTGAACGCTTTTTTTTTTCTTGCTGTACTGGGGCATTGACCAAGCAGCTGTTTTGTTACTGCAATGGTGCTAATCAAAAGAAATATTTATTTAAAAGACAAATTGAATGAAAAAAAATCGAAACCATCGTCACGCAAAATAAAACGTGAATGGATCTAAGAATTTTTAGTAATACTTTTCCAGACACAATCAGACGCCAAAATCATAGCTTTTTTTAACAATTCTCTGTTTTCATGAAAGGTAAACTCACAGCTTTTAAAATGGTTTCATTCAGTCTAGTGCAGTTTCGAAGAAGCTGTATTTCTGGAAGTGTCTTCTTAACCGCTTCACCTGACTGCCACCGAGTCATGCGTAACGCAGAAAGAAGGTAAGGGAAAAAAACCTTACTCCATATTTTTCTTTTGTCTAAAATTGCGTGTGCGTATTACAGTTCAGCACTGAAGTTCGAGTATGCTTTGTTGGAGAATACTTATAAAGTTTAAACTCATGCAATAAAGGAATGTGCGCTCATAAAAATGTGATAATATACAATTATAATTGTATATTAATTATATATAATTGTATATTATCACAGGTTTACACAGGCATCACAAGTAATATACAATTATCGCAGGTTTATGAGCTATTTTGTCATTGATGCTCTTCGACACAAAGTACTGTGTTAACTGAAGGCACAAAAACGGCTTCACCCTTTCAGATTAAGTTTAAATTATTTCAAGTTATTCTAATGGTGGAGGGTGGCACAATATACGTTCTAATCTTTAATATCGGCTTAAAAGTTATTTAAATGACTTGCATTTGTTCTGTATTGTTATTTTTGATGCGAGGTGATTTTCGAGAAAACATTTTAAGCTAACCTATAAGTCTCTCCCTTTAAACGAGTATTAAAATTAAAAAAATACAGAATGTTGGTAGGGCTCTAAAAATACTATCATTTCAGCCTAAAACTCTCCAGAGTTTGGACGCGTTTTTCTCAATTTAGAAAGCAACATTCCGAATAAATTCGCAAGCTACAAAAATTGTTGTTATGATTAACAATTTCCGAATTTTGTTCTTGCAGTGGGAAAAATGATTAAATAAATTTACTCTCTGTCTTTTCTCTCTTGCTTAAAATATTTAAATGCTTACTGGTTTTTTTCCTCACAAATGTTCAATTCCTTTAATTTTTTACTTTAGTCAGGTTTGTTCTGTCGCATTTTACTCGCAGTATAACTAATAGTTATAATTTGCGGTATGTGAAAAAAACGAAAAAATATAAGTAAGTTTAATTCAGATGCAAATATAGGCAGTAAAAGGATAAATACTTCAATTCTTCAATGTTTTCAATATACAATTGGTCTTCCACCAAAAAGTGTTAAGTTATGTTTCCATATTATTACGTCAGTATTAAAATACATGCGATATTACTAGGGTAAGTACTTTTGGAAATGTCTATTTCGTTGTGTCATCGCATTTAAGGAAATTGCCTATTTCGTTCTGTACATCGTTGGAAATTACCTTCGTTGTGTTATACCAACTAAATTATATGAAAGAACATTTCATAGGCGATTTCTGACAATGGAGGAATAGTGCGCAGATGAAAGCAGATCAGTTTTAGGTGAGGAAATTCAGTGTTTTAAATTAGCTTCAGATCTTGGGCATAGGTGCAAGAAAGAGAAAAATCTTACCTTCTGTGAAGCCAAAGCTCCTGAAGAGACATGATTTCATATGAAGACAACTGTCATGATTTAGTAACTAAAAGACATCATCGAGAGGTTACGTCTAGATAATTCAGTTCTCGTCTCCTAGTAGTCATTTATAAAATAGTTATGTAGTCTATTGTTCATTAGAGACTTCACGATATCTACAGATATCCATCCTCAGTCGTCATAAAGCAGTTGATACGCGGTCTTTTCAGTGATGGGGCCTGTTTATATTGTTGTGTTCTACTGGTTCGTGGATTTAGAGAAACTGATGGTAATGCTTAATGAAAAATCAAAACACAATTTATTCGCCACTATTACACAGGATAATTCCAAAGACACGTTTACAGTCATCAAAAAACTACGAGGAACATGCTGAAACAATCAGCAACACAGCCTTCAGATTATAACGGTGAAGACAGCTTCACGGCAAAGCACTAAAACATACCTCCCGATTTGGTCGAACACTCTCAAGCTAACCTCTGAACTCTACTACTCTGCTACTGAAATCAAGATACTTCTCTGTCCGCGTACAGACAGGGTATATACAGCTTTAACCTGCCTGTGGGAACATTCTTTTTAAAACCGGTAGGAATTCGTTCTAGAATGTTCTCGCTCCGTCTATGGCGTATCGCAAGTTTTGTAGCCAAATATCGTCAAATGGGCGATTTTGCGCCAAATCTGGTAACCCTGCCTTTCCTTGTCACTTTCTGGCAACCCTAAACTCGCCATTGCATTGAAGCTATCTTACCGCAGCTGGGCATTGCACAACAATATGTAAATGTTCATTTACATCACAAAGTCGTGTTCCACCTCGTCCCGTTCCGTATCCGCGGTTTACATACGTCCTATGCTTCTCGATGTGCTAGAATTCACCTGACACTGTGGGTCTGCAAAGGAATGCAAAGGTGTAATAGTACGCGTGATGTGTATGAAGCACTGAGAAACAAACTGCAGAGGAAGTCTGTCAGAGGAGTCTACAATAGAAGTATTCATCTGCAACAACAGTCTACCACTTCCAATACGACGTTTTACAGACAGTTCAGGAAATGTTAATGGAAATGGCTGTGACTTTGTTCAATACCCTAGGGACAAGAATTCCACACATGGAAAGCTCGTTTCAGACAGCAAAATTTAATGCCAGGTTCACCAGTACCCAAGTAGATAAGACGATTAAACACTGGTAACTCTACCTTGGAACGAATCCTGGTAAACTGATTTGCTACATGTGTATTTTTCTTCTTTTCCCATGTAGAATATAAATACTACCTATTAAAATACTAAATACTATCTAGAAAACCCTCCATGAAAGCCCCCCTTGAATGGTAAGATAGCTCTCGGGAGCTTTGCCGTAATAGACTAATTAAAAACTGTAAATTCACTTGCACTCTACTTTTAGCATTCTTCCTCTTCTTATTAGCGCTGTGTTATCCCAGCTTCCATACTAATTTCTTACCGTAATAATGATCCCAAAACAAAGGAGTAGTGATGCTACTAGATCTTGGAACCTGCGATTAGATCTAAGAAAATGAATGTTTTTCTTATGCTACCCGAAACAGTACATTATATTCCACAATATAAAACATTTCTTAAATCCACTGTCCCCTTTTTGGGTTTAAGTTAAAATCTCTGAATCTTTTTTTATACGTCTAAGAGACAGAGTTCTAGAATATGTATAATATATTTTGCATTATATTTTTTATGAAATATAGACGTAATTACAGTGTACAGTGTACTTAATTAAATGCTAATAATGGTTTTAGGGCATAACTTATCAATTATACTCGACTGCATTTATGTATATTACACGAATACCTGTTTTATATAGCGTTTGTTATATATTGTTGTGTTTTATATATGCGATTTCACATATCCGCGGTACGCTTTGGAACGTCCACGGAAACAGAAGCATTACTGCATTTTATCAAAACAGAAATTAAGAATATATCATATTCTAATTCTCATATCAGAGAAATGCAAACGAGGCTTTGGAATTGAACACAGATGAAAACTATCGACTACAACAGTCGTTCATAACCTTTTTAGAACTATCTATTACAACAGCTGTTCATAACCTTTTTAGTCATTAGCACCCCCTTTGAATCTGAAAATAAGCTCTTGCATTCCCTTAAAAAAGTGTTTATATTTTTTATTTAAGAAAAAACATTTATTGCGTAAACAAATGCCGTGCTTGTTTACAGTATGTTTTACTGTATAACATAAAAAGCAACATTTAAATTTTAATGGCTAGTTTGTTGTTGTGCATTCATAATACTTCAATTAAAACGAGGCTCTTTTTTGAAAGAGCCACGCGTAAGTCATCAGATGCATGTAAACGATATCTGAGTTTTGTTTTCACATGCAAAAGTGCTGAAATTCCTATTTCATCAAGGCAGGTGGTGACAAATAGTAAAAGTGTCTCTAGTGTTGCTTTAGGAATAAGCAGTTGTGGATAAGCTTCGAACTGTTTGCACCAGAACTGTTCTAAACCTAGTTTTCCAAATTCAATTTCCATACGCGCATTAGCTCGTATTTAGATAAGACCTTCTTTTAAAAAATCGTTGTCGTGCATTGAATTTTGATCAAACAAAAATGGCTTGAGTATCCATCTATTAATTTTGCTAACATTTCCTGTGGAAAAGTATCCATCAAATGATTCGCTCAATTGCTGGAGGTGTATTACCGTCTTTTTCCGAAAATAAGACACTGTCTTACTTTCTTTTTTGGTCCAAAATACGCGCTAGGGCTTATTTTCGGGGGAGGGCAAAAATAAAAGTATATTTATATATTTTTATTTAATATTTATTTTACACAGAATACAGCAATTTAAATTTATTCAATTACAGTCATGTCATCTTCTTCTGGAACATCGTCAAAAATAAAATTCTGAATTATATTCTGATTTTCTTCCAAATCCATTTCCTGTTGAATCATTGGTCCGAATCTCTCATGTCTTGCGATATAGCAATGAATGAATACTTCTTGTCTAAGTAGCCTGTTCGTAGTGCATTGCAAACATCACTATCAGTTATTTTGTCCCATGAATTTTTTACCCAATTCATAACTTCTTGTAAGCCTGTTTTACAAAATTACCTCGATGATTTCTCGCCATTCTGTTTTCAATATATTCATCGATTTCCATCCGCAAATGATCCTTGAATGGCTTGTTTATAGCAATGTCAAGTGTCTGGAGGTAACCAGTCATTCCTGCCGGAATCATTATTTGATCAATCTTCCTCTCAGCAAGAACGTTTTTCATGTCTTTAGCGCGATGAGTACTAGCTGAATCTCAAACTAGTAAACCTCTATTCTGACCCCTCAACAGTGGTGGCAGCATAAAATCAACCCACTTTGCTGCTTGGGTGCACCAGGCTTTTTCACTTTCAATAACATAAATTCCTGAAACACGTTGAATCTGGTCTTTTTTACCTTTAGTGATTAAAAATGGCGATACTTTCTTGCCATCTAAACGAATCGCCAAAATACAGGTAACACGTGCACTATCGTAACCTGTAGAAGGAACGTAAATTGACGAAGAAGCCTTGTGGTGAACTGTCGTTTGAGCTATTTGGCCTAGGAATCATCCATAGCAATCATGTTGGAGAGTTGGTATTTCGAAAAATCGATGCCATCAACAAAAAGCTTAAACGCAAGTGCACGCTTAACAACTTCATTGTCTTCCAGCTTAAACAATGTTGTTGATCTCCTTAGAGACAGTTCATATCGTTTAAGGAAGTCGTCCAACCAGTGTGACAATGCTTTAAATTCTTCTGTGGATGTATCAAATTCAGTTGCTGTTTCAAGGGCAAATTTTTGAATATCAGCCCTGCGCACAACCAAAGCCATTGCTCTCCTGCCTGCAATCCATTCCCAGATGCAATCTTCCAACTCAGAAAATAACGGCTGCCGACCTGATCCAACTCTGCGTTTTTTCTCATTTCCTTGGTCCACCAGTTGACACAGGTAATCGTAGTCTGCACGCCATTTACGAACCATACGGAGATCCAGCATCTTCTCTTTACAGAATGCTACAAGATTTACACCCCTGCAGTCTTCCACAATTCCCTTTTTGTACTCGATGGAATAGCTCTTTCGTTTTGTACTCATTTTAACTGGGATTAAAAATTATTCACTTTATTTTTAAATAAAATTACGTATGAGGAAATAATCAGACTTACAAGACTGAAATGAATGAACGTTGTATACCTGCACTGTCTCTCAATGTAGACTGCTGCCTTATGTTGTATTTTTAAGATAAATTCCAAGAATTAATTTGAAACGAACTGTAGAGGTAAACAATTAATTTCTCGGAATATTTTGTTTCAAACGTTTCTCTGAAATACGAGTATTAGGAAAGCTAAACATATTATTACTTATACTTAATAAATCAACAGCATTTTTTAAAGAATTCTTTTTGTCACATTATTTTAACTAGGGCTTATTTTCGGAGGATGTCTTATTTTACAAAAAGTTCCGAAAATCACGATAGGGCTTATTTTCGGAGGATGTCTTATTTTCAGAAAAAGACGGTATAATTTCTGTCACAATTATTATTATTTTGTTTTCCAAAACGACTGAATACAAAGGAAATTTTGCTTAATTCCTATGCTCAACTCGAAGTCTTCAAAATTTTAATTTTTTAATAAATGAAGCTAATTTTTCACTAGCTGTTATTATATTCTTCTCAAATCCTTGCACTTAAGTGCTTACGTCAATCAGGTGGTTAAATATATCTGCTAGGTAGGGCTAGTCGAAGCAATGAGTTTTTTTTTTTTACAAAAGCTTTCACTAAACCACTATTTTGATTAATAAGAAACTATAATTTCTTCGTGCAATTCAAAAACTCTGGTCAGTATGCAGCCCTGTGAAAAGCACCGTATTTCCAAATGATAAAGAAGTACAGTATGAACGACACCGATTTCTTCGTGCAAAGCACGAAAAACACCATGATTTAGCACTCGTACTCGGATCTACTTAGTATTACATTCACTGCTGTAGTTAGATATTGCTTCAAATTCTCTGACAAGGTTTCCGATGCAAATGCATGACGATGCAACATGCGGTACTTCTCTCTTCGCATATGAAATAAATCCAGAATTTTTACTCAACATTCCAGGGGTATCATCAGTGCAAACTGAGGCTATACTCATGGATAGGGTCCACAAGAGACCGAGCGGTGCAAACCCCGAACACTGGTACTTCGGTCCGAGGTTCTAATCCTGCGAAGCGGCTTGCTGCATGGGCGCCTTCGTGGCTTTCTCCATGTGTAATGCGCTAATACGAGCAAGTTTCTCTTAGAAAGTCCTTCACGAAGGCATCCCTCCCTTCCGTGTAGTGCCTTACGTAAATATACGTTGTAGGTATTTGGTGTTTGTTTTTTTAATTTAGTGCGATTAAAAACATCGATGCCTTTTGTCGTCGAATCACGCGATTCACAAAATAGAAAATCTTCTAGTATTTCCTTTTCTTTAATGTATCGCGAAAATATTAATAACTGACTGCAATTATCAACATCATTTGAGTCGTCCAGTTGGATACTTATTTTTCGAGGGCTGGTTTCGATATGTTCTGCTATTTGCAGTAAAATATCAACACTGAGATCTTCAAAGCGCGATCGAATCATATCATCCGATAGCGAAATTTGTTGAATTTTCTTTTGTGCTTTAAAACCGAACAAAATTTTTGCTATTTGAAATGCACATATGGTTATGCTTTAGTTCTTCAGCTATTGTATGGCTCTTTTTTTTTTCTTAGCACGCAGATACGCCTACGTGATAAGAAGATTCTAGCAAAGGTTTTTCAACTACTGCAACTTTAAATTTTGTAATAGTACCGCTGGCATCAAATCATACTTTCTTAGGTTTCAAGATGTTAAGGCTATATCCGGCAGATTCACCCAGAGCTGATTATTGAAATGTTCTAACAAATTTGAGGGCTTAAGATTTGTGTTGGAAAATATTTTGCGACATAAAACACATTGTAGTCGTTGCGTACCATCTTTTCCTGTTGTAGAAGTGAATCCATAAGCGACATATTCGTCTTTTCATTGAAGCTTTTTCGACTTTTCTTATTCAAGCTTATTTTCATTCTTACTTAAACTTTTCTTATTCAAAGTACGCGAACAAGTCTCAACTAGTTTTTGTACTGCACGTAACAATGTGACTGTATTGACTGCATGTACTGACGACTGATGACAAACGCGATATGCTGAGCAAGAAAGTTAGAATAAGTAGAGTAAGCCACCCTCGTATGTTAAGTGCAATGAAAATGAAGCCATGAAACGGGACACGGTACGACGCCTTGACTATCATCTCCACTGCCATAGGTCGGTTTTGTTTACATTCCAATCGATGCTGTTTGTAACATGCACGGTCGCTTCGTTCGTAAATAAAAAAAAAATTAATTTCTCTGGCAAACTTGGAAATGCTATCTCGCACCGCAGGGGTACACGCACACCAGGTTAAGAACCAACGTACTAGAATAAGGATTCCTAGTTAATTCGAAGGCTTCTGTTTGTGAATAATATTGCTGAAAATCGTCTAACTCATCTCATCAATAATTTCCTCTATTTATACATACGAAATAATCACAAAATACATAGATTTCCTCTACTATTGCCAAGGAGCTATACGACCGGTTACTGTGAAAGAGCAGGTATTCTTTCTGCAAAGATGAAAAATAGACAAGTAAAGAGCTATGAAAGCTGCACTTTAAAATGATTCGCTGAATGAAATTTTGAGGAATTTTTCGTGGATAAATTTGTAGTCTCTTTTTCTCTGACTGGATTATCCAAGTTTCTGATTTTTCAAACATTCCCTTGAATTTCCTATTATTACACAATAACATTTTAATACGCATGTACATTCATTAGATTATTTTGAAGCAGGACATGTGAAAATATGCAATACCGTTGTCGGGACTCGAACCTGGACCTCTCGAATACGTGCCGATTGTGCTACCGTTACACCACGAAGGCGTGCTTGAAGGAGGGAGAAAATACCATATATATTCCCCCTTTTAAAGGGCAACTGGCGATTAGGAGACTCCATCGCCTAATCCTGGTGATGAGGAATTATTTTCCACCACCTTTTAGTTTGGGCGCCACTGCAGAGTCATTAGCTTACTTTCAAGCAGGACACTTGAAAAATGTGCAATGCCCTCGCCGGGACTCAAACTTGTACCTCTCGAATACACACCGAGTGTGCTATCGTTACACCATGAAGGCATGCTGGAGAGGGAGAAAATATCATACACATCAATGATGTTTTACTTCATAATATAGAATTTACTTAGTAATTCACTAAACTGCATTAGCTTTCACGGATTATCCTCTAATTTTGACTGCAAGTATATAATCAATGTACATATTAAATTTATATAAAAATATTTTTTAAACGTGCAACTGTCCATATTTTGAAGGTATCCTTTAATTTACACGGTATGAAATCTTTGTACTGTCATATTAATACTTTGGAGTTACTGAACCACATTCTATTAGCTTAAGGTATATAATATAGTTAACTTTTTCAAAATTTAATGTTTATAAATAAAAGTAACGAAATATGCTATAAAAATTCAGGGCGCCTATTTTGTTTGTTTTACTCAACAAAAGTTTTATATCAAGGACTAAAGCGGCAAATAAATGATTTACGAAAAGCTTCTAATCAACATATTTACAAATATTTAGGTAGTAAAGTAAGAAATTTTCAAAGTTACATTAGTTCAGTCAAAACTTTATTAACATTATCCTTAGGATAAACCTTTGAGCTGCCAGATAAAAATGAAAAGTTCCTACACTTATTTTTGCTGTTTTGTGAGAAGTGTCTGTTACTTGGCCAGCAAATGAATAAATGTATGAAAGAAACTACGTTTAAAAGTATACTTTATCAACTGTAGGATATAAAAGCCAATGCCTCCTCTGTTATTGTTTTCGCGCAAAAGCAATGGCAGGTTAATACGGACATCGTAGGAGCTATGTATCAGAAATATGTTAAAATCATATATTTAAGATCAAGCAATTCTCATTTAAATTTGAAATGGTTATCTCAGTTTCATGACGGTAAGTTGTGGACATGCTATGAAAACCTGAGGATGCTGATGAAAGGCAAACTCATAACTTTGAAGTTAGAAATTCGATGCTCTAGAGGCACCGGAATCCTTTCCTTTTGCCCCAAGGGAAGGTGGAGCGAAGTCGCAAATAGGCGTGCATTATTGTCTTGGTTCCCTGCCAGTTGCAAAGAAGAGGACTAACCAACAACGCGTGACTTCTCCACGGATCGATTCGATCGATCCTGGGCGTCCACTATAATCCGCGAAGACTCTATATATCCTCCATATTACTGCTTTTATCTCTTCACAAAAATGACTGCCGTCTATTTAAGGGTTGCGGGGAGCATCAAGAAGCTAAAGGGAGGAAAGGGGGGGGAATCTGATCTCCAAATCCCCAGCGCGTCTGCCGTTCTTTAATAATTGAACACGTTGTTTCGCGGGTGTTGTTGGTGGGGCTTTAACAAAGCCCTGCCCGTCGATCCCTTTAAACAGCATGGATCATAATTAGGAAAGCTGGTGCCTTCTGTTGGACAGTAACAGTAGACGAACTGATGACGGATTCAAATTCATTGATTTTGCTTAGATACCGAATTTGATGAATGAGATAAACTCGGACTCGGCTGAGCATCGAGAAATGGAGATATCTTGCTCATTCAAAGGCCTCTTAGTGTTTCCGACCAATAATTCCATTATTAAATTTTACAAACAAAGGAATTAGGCCAAAATTAAATATAATAACTGTACTTTTTTTAATTTAAACTGGTGATGCTTATTAACAAACGTAATGCAATAACCTAAAGTTAAAAACATGAAGTAATTCAAAAATAAAGGAAGTTTTAATCATTACATTTTATGAAGTAATTTACATTAGAACTCACAGATTTCTGAAATATAACAACTGGTTTAATTAGAATTAAATTTTGACACATTTAAGGGAATTTTATAATGAGTAAAATAATATTTTAGATGATCCATCAAAAACAGATTATGGGAGCAAATTAAAATGATATATGAAAAGCTTAATTGCTGAAGATACAATGAGAAGTGAAAAGACGTTAACTAATCTAACTCCATTGCAATTTCATTTTATGAGAATAAAGGCTTTCCTGTGTTCAGTACATAGGTTATAAAATAAGTTTCATTCTTTTCTTAGTTAATATTTTGAAATTTTTAGGAAATTAAATTAATACAAAAAAGTTTCTAAAATTTAAAAATTTCGAAATGCTTTTGCATTAATATATGCTAGGCATGATCAAATTGTGGCTCGTGATCTCCGAGCCGTTTTTACTGCCTTTCAGTGCAGTTGCCAGTGTTGCGGACGTCGCCAGCTATGTGGAAATCGTAGTATACCTGTCACAACGTCTGTTCTGTTCATGGTTCGAATGGAACTGTTATTTGTCTGAAGAACTCTGGGACATTGTGGAAAGGAATGCTACAATTCTTCATTCTAAGAGTCAAACCTAGTCACAGAGGCTTAATTGCATGGAATATGGTGGATGGTAACGCTCTTTTCAGCCCGGTCGAACAAATCAACCTTAAATTCTGCTACATGATCTGAGATTAATTCTGCGAAAAGATGGTAGTATTTTGCAGAAAATATCACCGTCTAGTTCCCAGCGCTGTTGGCAGATAAACTTTACAACCCTGTTTGCAAGTTCCACAGATGAAAAATAATACCGCTCATTGATGGTCGGTCATTTGAGGTATCAGATTGATTAAAAACTACTTAGATTTACACAAACAGAATTTCACTGAATAACCATCGGACATTGTTGTAAATGCATCTTCTTCAAAAAACAAACAGAGCGTGTCAAGATTAAAATTAAATTTGAAATTAAACAAACCAGTCCTCAAGGCTTTAACGTAATAGCAAGGTAAATAGCAGAATGTATTAAAATTTTCGTTTAACCCTTTTTGCTCACATCAAGTGCGCAGTAAAATAGCCTGGAATAACGTTTAGTAGGCTTTTGAATAAAAAGGTTAAAAAAATTTTAAAAGCATGCCGTATTACATTATTAAATCTGTATAGTTTCATTTTGACGATCTTGGAGAATAAAGAAACGAATACAGCACTTTTGTTACAATGCTCTTTTTACAAGACTTTCGTGGGGCGATTGCATTTACCGTGCTTTCGTGTTTAAGGCCTTTATTCCTAACGGACAGGATTTTACAGTCAAACAAAAAAAAAATAACACCTTTCGAAGTTCTTATATATTTTCATTAAATTAACTTATTCCTAATTTATATAATCTTTTCATTATTATCATTATATACTTTCTCCTAACATTTTTATATTATTATAATATTTGCCTTTTTTCTTATTTATTATTAAAACTCTTCTTGTTGTTAATAACTGCACTGAATATCATCGCTAATCATGTATTTCAACTAACAACAGAGATCAAAACTATTTGGAACTCAGAGTGCTTTTCTTTAGACCGAAATACTGTTTAAAAAAATCAAACTAAAAGAATAATTTTCATAGTTTTTTAATGTTTAGTATAGTTTCTAGTTCTTTTATAGAATGAAAATAGTGAATATACAGCCTTTAACTGGTATGGTATGTGTTCCGAGAATACGATCATCCCGTTTTACTTAATGACATTTTTATACACCTAGGAAGCAATACATATGTCTTGCTGTCTTCATTATTTTCAGTGAAAATATTAAGCACATTGTATTTTTAAAATAAAACTAGTAATCTTTCCTCTGTATAAGTGACTTCGTATTTGAAAAGTGTTTTCAAAAACTGTAATTTTATTTACGGGTTTGTAGGATTGAATCGTACTCTCTGCATATGAAATTTTAATATAGATGGTTAAAAGGTAAATTTTTAAACGAAACGTTAGATACTTTTTATTTTTCATCCGAAAACTGACAAGTTAAATAATAACCGGGAATTTGAAATAAAAAATATCTGACATCGTCACCGCATGACTTACTTGTACGGCCTATTAAATTATAAATATTTTTTGCTGCATTTCATTTAAACTTATAACCTCGAATTTCATTAGGCATGTTCAGTTCAGTTCTCACTTCGTGGCAAGGCAAAAATCCATAAAAACTCAATCTTCATTAAAAATTGTAAAATACAGAAAAATCTAATACACCAAATACAATTAAAAACAGTAAAAAAGATCATTTTTCCAATTAAAATTAGATTTTCTACGCCAAAACAAGTAATTCGGCCAGGGGAGAAGAAGACAAAATTTTCGGCGCACAAAACTGAAAGTTAACTTTTGGTCACACTGGGAAAAAAGACACTGAAAGTGGTGCACCGATAGACTTAAATCACAGTTCTACTGAAATTCTCAATTATAAATAAATGACAGCCTCATTAGGCTTAGCGACTTAAACTTTTAAATTGCTAATAATTCTGCAACTATTGCGTGCAGATTAATTAAAGGCATCAAAACCTTAACCGGAATACACACACACATATATATGCGTAGTATGAATGTGTATGTACGGGTAAATAAAAATAAAGAATATGTAAAATGCGAATCATAATTTAAATTAGAAGCATAATTCTCTTCTCTGTTCTAAACTTAGTAATCTCTCTTTGCATTGAGTCGTTTCGAGACTAATCCATGCCGTATGTCTCTTACATAATTCTGATGATGTAAATGGAACTAAAACTCAAACAGCCAACAATAATTTTACAGTAGTATTAATCATCCAATCAAAATGCATTGAGAACTAAAACTAACTCAATCTGAATTAAAATTTTATCGTAAGCATAACACACTCGCTTGCTACAGTTCGGTCTAACTTGACTGCTGCTTCCTTCTTACTGCAAAGTTATCAAAATTGCAAACCTCATGAAATAGGCACAAATACCGTGCCACGTTGTTTGTGGCCGCAACGTGTTTGTTGAAATAAAATAAAAGATTTTTTCTGCTTCGGCTGCCAGTTTCCTATTCATTGTGGATCAACATTTCTACGCCATCAAAATTCCTGCTCTTCATTACTTCTAAGTTTGTTTCTATTGCAATCTAAGATAAAACTATATAAATCAGCTTTATAATTTAATTTAATAAAAGCTTCTTAATTCGTCATTTTTAATTTGGTTATTTCTTCCTTATTCTAAAAATAATAACAACATTTCTGGACTGTGTCATTTCTAGATTAATTTATGCCATAAAGCTTGCTTAGCGCTGATGACGTAGTTATGCCGGAACCTTAACTCCGAGAACTGAAACCTTTGTAAACCAAAACCTTCCTCTTTAGTGAGCTGCCATATTAAATTAATGCTTACTTCGCTTGTATCTCTATTGCTGTTAAATCGCTATGCTCTGTTTCTGTGGCAATTGTATTAAAAAATGTAAATGTTCTGCAAATAGGCACGATTTGAGTGCCAAGTGAACTGTGGCTCTAAATGTGAATTTAAATAAAAATACACTGCTGGCCACCCAAATTGCAACACCAAGAAAGACAAGAGATATCACAACAAAATTTATTTAGTAGATAACATGTTGACCAAGTATTAAATGATTCAATTTATAGACTTCTGTGAAGTGTGGTTCCTTCCAGAATCAGCAGCCAGAGTAGCCGCCATTGTTGGAGATCACCGCTGCCGCACGCCTCAGCATTTTGATGTCTTCTTGTGGTACAGTTGACCAAGCAGCTTCCACACGTTGCCAGAGTTGATCTGGTGTGGCAGCTTGGGATGTAATCTAGGTCAATCGTTCAGCAACCATGGACCACATGTTTTCTATCGACGAAAGATCCGCAGAGCGAGCCGGCCAGGGAAGCAGTTCAATCTGGCGATTGACGAAGAACCCTTGGACAATGCGTGCCACGTGTGGTCGCGCATTATCCTGTCGAAATATGGCTGTGGGCAAGCCCTGAAGGTAAGGAAGGACAACTGGCTCCAACACCTCGGAGATGTAGCGCTGGTTGTTTAACGTATCGGCAATGCGTACTAGAGGAGTGCGAGAGTGATATCCAATACCGCCCCATACCATAATACCCGGTGCAGGACCATTGCTCAGTTTTTCATCTCTCTTGCTTCTAAGTAACCTAATATCTCTACAACAATACTTCCTTTACTTCTTACTTGGAAGTAATAAAAAAAGTTGAGAAATAACTGCAATAAGTAAAGTGTTGCTCTGAATTTTATGTATTTAAAAAGTTTACTAAAGCACTCAATTTTGGGCAGCATGATTTCTCCATGCTGAAGTCCATTATGGCTTTTACGGAAATTTCACAGAATTTTTCCTTTACTTACATATATTTAATAAGCAATTTTCAACTACATAAAAAAGTAAAATCTAAACACATTTAGATGAAAAAAGGGCAATGTAAAAGTCTAGCTCAGTATCTGTAAGTATAATACAGATGATATACTAAGGGAATCAAAAGAAATTCTGCTTTCAAATTTAATTAATTGTTATTTTTCTTAAATAGCATTCTCAATCATTTGAATAAAGTTACAGTCTTGCAAAAATGTTGATTTGGCGTGTTTTAAATTATAATATTTAAAATATTACTCTCAAATTGATTTCGGTTCGTTAAATTCCGTTAAAAATAAAGCAGAACGGAAAATAAATCCACGTGAAAGGAACCTGAGCAGAGTTAAATGGAAATGTGCTCAAATTTGACATCGTTATTGCTTTTAAAATTCGCTTTAAATACACAGTTACGTAAAGGCACAAATTCAAACAATTCATTCAAATGGAAACCTACCTACAAGAAAGAAGGACTTCGTAGAAAATTCTTCCTATCTCTAAGCCATACTCGTTACATTCAAACAATATTTTTGTGGTTACTTTAATCACTTGATTTTTACCGTCGAAATGAATTAGAAACGCAAAACCGAATGCTCTGGTAACAAATCCAAAAATCGCAATTACTTTGGAAGAAAAGTAAAAAATTATACGTACGCATGAAGACGATACAATTATAGCAGCAACATCTCAAAGATATAAATGAACCTATTTCGAAACTGAATACGATAATGAAGGATAACACCCGCATTGTTGAAAGCATGAGAGGCACGCTAACATTGAAGAGCCCAATCATTACCAAAGCAGAAGTCTAGGTTTTTACATAAAAGTTTATAACAGAAGAAAGGCATCCAAACACCGAGCGATTCGATAATAGCAGCAGCCGTATGCATTACGATAAGTCTAGCTAAGTTCATCTACGATGGCAAAAAGTGTGTGACAGCACAACCTACTCTAGACTTATTTGTGGAATGTCCCTCACACCAGCATCAAGATGACAGCCAAACGAATCCGACTACTATCAGACTTCAAAGAGAGGCAGGAGTTGCCAGTGAACAAACAACATTGCTCTTACAACCATCTACACTCACGTTTGTGAAAATTGCAACACCAAGAAGGAATCGTCATAATTGAATGCAATTTAATACACAGTTGAGTGGTAGTGGTACAAATAAATGATTAAATGTTCAAAGCAAACAAACAAGAACAAGAGATCAGAATCAGTATTTTGTGTGGCCACCACGCGCCGCAATAAGTGCTGCTACACGACGTGGCATGGAGTCAAACAAAGTTTGAATGTCTGACTGAGGAAGAGCATTCCATATCGTTTGTACGCGTACCCAAAGTTCGTCTGCAGACGCAACAGGACGAGGATCACGAGCAAGACGCCGACCAATGACATCCCACACATGTTCAATTGGCGACATATCCGGGGAACACGCAGGCCAAGGAAGAAGCTGTACCTGCTGCGCTGCAAAGAAGGATTTAACAATCCGAGCAGTATGAGGGCGGGCATTGTCCTGTTGAAATACAGCGCCTGGCAAGCTTTGAAGGAAGGGAACAGCTTCGGGCTGTAGAACTTCACGGATATACCGGTTGCTGTTCAGATTGCCCACAATTCGTAGCAATTGAGATCGTCTATGATATGCTATGGCGCCCCAGACCATAACTCCGGGTGTTCGTCCACTGTGGCGTTCGATAATGCACTCCGGAAGGTGGCGTTCACCGGCATAGCGTCTGACACGAATGCGGCCATCATGGTACCACAAATTAAAGCGGGATTCGTCAGAAAACACGACATGCTGCCAATCAGCACGCCAGTCTCTATGCTGATTGGCCCATTGTAGCCGCAGGCGGCGATGGTCGTGCGTTAGGGGGATCCTGTATAAAGGAGTCCGTGCGCGCAGTCCACACTGCAGCAGACGTCTACGAATTGATGAAGCACACAATGAAACACCTGTAGCTATTGACCACAGTGCTGCCAATTGTCTAGAGGAAGCTGTACGGTCCGTCCGCGCCATGCGGACCAGGTGTCTATCATCGCGAGCTGACGTCACATTTCGGGGTCCACTCCCGGATTTCCGAGTTGTCCGACACTCGTCCGTCCACTGCTTCCAAACGCGCATCACTGTGCTGCTGTTACGCTGCACACGAGAGGCTACTGCACGATACGACAATCCAGCTTCACGAAGGCCGATGATTCTCCCTCGTTCAAACTCTGTAAGTTGTTCAAATCTCGCTCTCTTTCGTCGACGAGGCATAAGTACAGATTGAGTTAACGTTTACCACTAGCAGATAACCACCGATAACCATACACGCCTCGCTACAGCCGTCTATTTATTCGGATCCATCAGCCGTTCAGAGGGCGCTGCTCAGCATACGCATGCGCTACGGATTTGCAATTCTAATCATTTGCATATCATGCGCTACTTTGCATTTCCTGAAAATTTCAGCTCCCTCGCGTAAGTCCTTCATGGTGTTGCAATTTTCACAAACGTGAGTGTATCTTCAGCATCGACTGACCCACTACACAACCAATCTAGCCGTTCAGAGACATTTTTTTTATTGGAAAAGTATTATTTCAGTTTGTTTTTACATTTCAGTGGATATTTTTCATACTTTTATATTTTATATGGCAGCAGTTTGTAAAATAATAATACTATGTGAATAATATACTTACATGTATTCATATATGCATATAATAAATACTGCGGTTTCTTACGAAGTTACACTTAAAAAATTTACAAATTCGACTTATGTAAAAGTCGAGTTATGTAAAGGTTTACAGTATGTATTTATTACGTAACTCGAGTTACGCATAGTGTATGAATATAAGAGAACAAATTTGAATTTAATCTAAAAATAGTGGTAAGCTACTTAATATAAAGAAAAGTTATATCATAGTTCGCATACTACGAAATCAATCCTGGAAGTAAATATAAAAATTAGAGATAAGTAATGCATAATTAAAACAAAAAATTTGTTCTAATTGACAAAAAAACTGATAAATATTTGAAAAATTAGGCCAGAATACAAAAAATTCTGAAAGTAAAATACCTAACTGTAGAAAGATGTCTTATATTGTACTCCTGTTAGCGGGATATCAAATGTACACACTTTACAAGATAATAAATACGCTGACTGTGATGTGAGAATATAGACTGTATCACTCATTAGGTACAGTAAAAAAAAAGAAATATCAAGGCAGCAACCAGCTGCAATAATCGAACTGAATCGTACTGCAAGATTAAGAAATGCAAGCACACCAGCGGCTAAGCTGTAAAACCCCTGAACACAGGGAGTTCGATGCAGGTTGAAAGCACAACAAACGGGCTGCGTGGAGCTTTCATGGTTTTACTCCTGAGCAGCGTTTATACGAGCCAATTTCTTCAACCACTTTTCCAACTGGGCTCCCCAGTGCTTGAGGGATAAAGTCTCTTCGATCTGGATTCGATTCCAGGCGAAATGATTGGCTCCATGGGAGGGGAGCTTTCGTGGTTTTTGCCATGTGTAACTAGGGAAGAGCCAGTTTGCCAGCTTCCCTTTGAAAGTATTCCACGAAGGCATCCTTCCCCTTAGTCAGGTACCCCTTGCGCGGTTTGTCATAATCAAATAAACCCGAATAGATTTTACAAGCTTTTTCTCTCAGCAGTTTAACTGCTGCTTTTATTTTGGATATATTGCAAGGTACTTTTTTGTTGTTGTTTTGTTCTATTCAGTGTAAATCTATTCACTTGATGATGCGAGGATTTTTTTCAACACTTCGTCCCTTTTCATACTCTTTTGAAACCTTTAAAAATCAGATTTTTCCGTTTAATATCCTCAGAGTAAAATATGCTTGTACGTGTGATTTTGAAACAATATCCAGACCGCATTGCACGTATTTATGCAACTAGATAAAAACATAGTTTAAAATTAAAAATCTAACCCTATTTTGCGCTAATTTTTAGCGTTTAGCAATCAACTAGACTGCAGTTTAAAAATGAGGTTATTTTCAGCTTGCATATTTAGAAATATTTCGAAAAATGTGCCAGCAGTTTGCATTTAAGTGAATATGTGTAAGGTAAGTTAAATAAAGCATAAAATTTTGATTATTATAAACTTCAAAGAACAGAATACAGTGTTTCGCAAGGTGAAACTTTGTGCAAGTACTTTTTTTGAGCTAATGTTATTGAAGCAAAAGAATCCTTAAACTGCGGCGAATCTTGAGCGAAAGTTTGCCTTCTAAAATCTTTATTGTATCTTTTTCACTTCTTTTTATTTATTTATTTATTTTTGTTTCTTTCGTAAGAATTCAGCAGTTAAATTTAACTTAATGACAACTTTCTTTTTGAGTGTGTAGAATCAACTGTAATTTTTGTCTGTCAAAAATTCGAATAAGTACAGATTGCAGTTTTGTTAAGAAACTGAGCAAGCGTATTCGATAAAACGTTGAAATTAATATACAGACAAAAATAATAAACGGAAAACTTCATATGCTTTCACTCATTCCGAAGCACAGAACAGTTGTTAAATCGAATTGATTGGAAAACTGAAAATATATAAATCCAACTATATTTGGTAACGGAGGGTTATTTTGGGGATTTTACGAATTTTAAAATTCTGACAAATGATATCAGGAAGTTCGTCATTTGCAATCAAAAACTCCAAATTTAACAAGCTATTTTTTTCCTGTGGGAGGGGAGATTACTTATACAATATTAGCAGCTAATTTGTTAGCTTTTATGTATTTCTAGATGAGTTCACAGAAGTTTTCTGATAAAAAGTTAAGTTTGAAAGACTTTCTCTGTTAGTAGTTAGACTAATGATATGACAGTCAACAAAATTGTTCAACTGCTTGCCTGTTTTAAGGTAATTCCACCTTTTACAGTTAAAAGCACTAAAATTTTTCTACCACAGATCATGAAATGGCAACACCTTTTTTAAACAAAAGCCAGTAATCTGAGTTTAAAATTGCAAATGTGCGCTTTAATTAGTTCAATTGTTAATTTTTTTATTATATGTGAGGGGTTTTACTTATTTAATTCCAATGTTCTGTATTAGAACCCCGCGAACACTAACAAGCGACTTATAAGTCCCCTCCCTTTAAACTGTGGGGTTTTACTTATTTAATTCTAAAGTTCTAACTTAGAACCCCACGAACACTGACAAGCGAATAATCGCTTAAGTGTGTGAACAGATCACGTAAGACCTTAAAGAGGGTTTACAACCCTTTGTTTTTCAGTATATTTACAATCAGTTCCTACTTGGAACTTTAGACAAAGCCTCCACTCGAGCTTGAACTTAAAATAATAATAATTTTAACTAAACTAGCTTAACTAAACTAGCTTAACTAAAGGTATAGCCGAAGCCATCAGAATCTAACTAGTTGGCCCCTAAGTATTAATTAAATCGGCGAAGCCAAACAAGGGCCTAAGGTATCGCCGAGTGTAGCAATAGCTAAGAGAGACGTAGCCAAAAGGCAAACGCGTGCTAGTCAGGAAATCAGACTCTCTCTCTCGAAGTCGGTGAAGTATCGACTTAAATAGTAGTCTTTCTCATTTGCATTAACTGCGTTTCTGAATTTACATTCTGGCAAGAAATTGTAAGCTGAAATTAGAATAAATAGGAAAGAATCATAACTTAAAATAACTGTTAATAAACTTAGGATAAACCTTACATATGCTTTAAATTTGTTTATAATTTGTAACTGCTCAGCAACTACATCGTAATGCTCAGTACAAATATTTAAATGCGATAATTGAAACATAAACAGAAATGCTTCTTTTTCATTGAAAATTAGTTTAGTACATGTCCATTAGGTCGAGTCTTGGAGACTACTTCAAATTTGAGCTGAATATTAATTATCACTTTTGAAACATTCCGTTGAAGCTGATTGTTAATTAAATGCGAATAAACTCTAATGCAATTAAAGAGTATTCACAAGTACTTTATTTCCCAGAACCTAAGAAGCATTCACACGACTTAAGTTTTCTATTGTTTTACATATTTGTGTTCAGTTTTTGCTGTTTTACACGCTCTATGCAGATTTCACTCCCTGCTATTTAAAGATGAAATTCTATAGTTTTCAAAAACCTCATATAAATTCTTTATCCTTTTTTGCTGTTTTGTTTTAGTCATCACTTTCTCCTCCTTTTTTTCCCCATCAGAGTGATTTGGCATAAAACTTAACACCAGCAAATAAGATTCCCAGTTCTGAAACTGAATTTCTGAAATAAAATCTATAGAAGAGAAATTCAAGCACATCTACTAAATGCATCCATTCCGTAGATTGCTTCCTGTTTCCGGAGTCCATCGGAAGTGAGGAGTACCCTTCCACTGACGTCATAAGCACACGTCATGCCTTTCTTCCGGTTAATCGACGGGGTAACTTATTTGCGACTACTCTAATTGCAAATTTGCCACCCCTCTACTGGAGCTTTAAGTGCTGTGGAAGTGCTTAAACCATTTTTCTACGTATATTTTATATATTTTATGATTTTTGTTAAAACGGCGATGCAAAAGCTATTCTTATTTTGTTGGAAATTGTTTATATTCAAGCCTGTGTTTTTCACAATGCATCTTTTGGGTGTGTTTACAAAACTTGACTCGAAGTGCTTCTTTTTTTTTCACTCTTCAGGGAATTTTTACTTCTGTTGGAAAACAGAGAAGTATCTAGAAAGAGAGAAGTATCTACTGTATAATTCTGTTTTAACAAAGCTTTCTAAAATGTTTTGCTAAAAATGAAGAAAGATGGATATTAGTTTAATTTCAGTTTCCCTTCTTTTTCTTAATTTTGTCTATGGAAAGCATTTGGTAGTTTGCCCTTAAGTAAAAGAATTCTGGATCATTTTGTTTTATAATGTAATATAGTTTAATCTAACATTTTACCTTTTAATGTTTTTATTTCGATAGCCTTGAATTACTAAGAGTTCGATTCTACAACTATTATGCCAACAGAACATGCAAAATAATGCATGCATTGTGTTAAGGATCATACATTTTAACCCTCTGAAGCGCGCAATATCATTTTTATAATTTTTTAACTAAAAAACTCTAGAAATTGAATAATATGATCCTAGAGACAAATAATACGTGAATTAAAAAAAATCTACTCTTGCCCATTGATCTGTGGGTGGCGGTTGCATTGTCAAACCAGCGTGCGTCTAGGACTTGCAACTTACTGAGGTGGTAGGGGAAAAAACATACCTTTTTCCGTACACAGTTCCAATAAATGACGAAATTTTCGAATTCTAAAAAACTGTATTTAAGAATTGTATTATATATAAATTTTTAACATTATTTTACAAAGTAAATCATCAGAAAAAATGAAAATAAACATTTATGCAATTTTTCTATAGCAGTGAAAACGTAAGAACCTACATAATAAGGACGTCCGGATAAATGGATAAAAAAAACTCAGTAAAGTAAGGATTAAAAAAAAAAAAACTCAGTGTTTTTCTTTCCCTCCCCCCACCAAAGTATGTTTTTTTTTTTTTTGGTACATGCATTAGACCCACATTGCAAGTTTCGCACACGTATCTTGTTCTATGAGGTTAATCCCTTGTGCTACAAAATGTACCGCCGGGATTTGCATTTTACTGGAAAATTTCCAGCTTATTTAGTCTCTTTTTGTTTGGCATATGAATTTTACTGCTTTTCATGTTAATGGGGGGAAACTTGGTCTTTTTGGCTTTGATACGGATATTTCATTTTCTATTAGAATTTATTTTATTCATATTTTGTCCCAAATATTTATAAAATATTTTAAATTTAAATAAAACTTTTACAAGATTTCTATTTTTAATTATAGCAAAGTATATTTACATTATATTTAAACCATACAAAAAATTTATAAAATCGCATTACTAGCATAGGAAGCAAGCCTGTTGAGCTCAGAGAAAATTCTCTGGAAATGAAAGACCTTTTCACTGGGCAGGTGCATGCATTATTTTGTAATAAAATAACTCTGGGGTTTCAAAGGCCCTTATCTATATCCGGGTAAAAATACATATTCCTATTTGAAAAGCATGAAAGCCAAGTCAAGCGGGATATGTTTTTGAACCAGTACAATATGCTTAGCTTGTCGACGGGCAGTTCCCATGCCATTTATAAATCTGAAAATGAAGAATGTTTACACTGAGTATGCACTGTGGCAACATTAGCAATCATTTCAAAAGCCAAGCAGATGAAGCGCTGTAGAGACATCGGGATTTTTGATGCTGAGAGACGTGAAAAATGAGCAATGCCCTCCCCGGCACTCGAAGCACTCAAATACGATGACCATTACACCATGAACGCATCCTAAGAAGGCGGGAGAACTACCTTATGGTGCAAAATGGCTCTTCTCTAGTCCTACGGTGCTCAGTTGTATCACCTATAGACATTATTCGAACAACTCTTCATTCTCCAAAAATTTGACGCATTCTTTAGAGACTATTTAATGTAATACTTAGTATCACAGTTGCAACCTAGTACAATGAACAATAAATGTAATAATATCAAATGCTGTAGTAAAGTAGAAAATCGCAAAAGGTAAAAAGAAACTTCAAACAAAAAGCATGACCATTCATGACCCAAATCCAGTTTCCAAAGTGCAGCATCTCATTTCCAGATTTAGATTCGAAAATGCATAAACATAATGCATACTAAGTACCACAGTAGAATGTAACCTATCAATTAGTGTTTTCTCTTAGAGAATTAGTAGGGAGACATAATACCTGTTTATTAATTGTGCATATTAGGTGTCCTGCGTACTTCCATCTATCTATGCACAAAAAAGCCCATTCACATTTTGCATGAAATATTCGGATATTTCTGCATTGCACATACGACAGCAGATACTTATTTTAACATCTACATACATAATGTAAGCTTTCGTTCCCTCTTTGTAATTTTTTTAATTAAAAAGCGTTTTGGTATGTCTAAGCCGGAGTTTGGTACTTCTCACCCTACCATTGTTGAATTAATTCTTGGTAAGGAAATTCGCACTTCCTTTATCGATTGTGACAATACAGAGTCTTAGTGGCCGAAATCTGCTGCTTAACTCTTTCATTGTGGCCGCCCAGACGGTATAGCGGTTAGGGGAGCCTGAATGCGATATCGAAAGACCCGGGTTCGAATCCCGGAGATGGCATGGATGTAAAACTTGTCCGCCGTCTTATAGGAGGCAAAAGGTGGCCAACTAATTAGGTGCCTCCATAATAAAGAGACCACCACATGTGGCCTTAGGAGTGGCCGCTGCCGACATACGCAAGCGCCCGCCATTGGAAATAAATAAATAAATAAATAAACCTCTTTCACTGTGTGTTTTACTTTTCCCGCAGAGATCAGGTATTCCTGTATTGTATTTTTCACAGAACAGTTCCATTTCCCTATTTTAGAGGAAGACATATTAGTCTTGAATTCTGAAATTCTACGTTAAAAGATTTCATGTAAAGAATGTAAACGAGATATGAAAATTTCATTTCGAGAAAAAAGACCTTTGCCATTTTCAGAATGAAAAAAAAACGAATTCTTTAAAGGAGATCGAAAACTATAAACAACCATCCGAAGGAAAAACATATTAACATCTTTAATGTATGCATTTCCCCAAGACTGCCTTTAAAAATAAATCAAATCTAAAGCTTGTATGTGGAAATATCCCATCTCTACTGATCCAAAAGTTGAAGTTTTGCAAGAGGATTTGCTTCTGCCTATTTCTCATTCCCGTGTCAGCACTTCACGTGCAGCACTCAAATACGCAGAGTGGGGTGCGCGTAATTAAATTCTTTTCGAGCACCTCCAACAAAGCCCTCTCGACGTCGTCAGCATTCCTATCACAAGATGAGAAAATTCCTACGACAATCCGTTGTGATTATTCTCCAGGAGGTGTAAATAGTAAATCGCTTACTGATGTATTTGCCCCCGTTATTAGATTCTTGTGAAGCTCTATTGTTAGGAAATTCACCATCATTCTCGGTCTGGATGGTGCTAAGAGGGAGAAGAGGAATTATGTGATGTGGAAATCGATAAATGTTCTAGAGTGTACAGTTCAAAAATTTCTAAAACATTTTTGTTTTTGGTGCAGTGGCAGCTAATGTATAAAATATTTTGAAGTTGTAGTTATATATGGATATATATCTGAAATTTTCTTGTAATCCCAAATTATACTTTATTTTTTTCACAGTAATTTAAAGATTTCATTTCGCAGCGTTAAGGTAAAAGTTTTGAAATAAAGAAAGCTCTGAAAATTTAGCAAAAACCTCAGTTTGGGCCCAAAATGTGCTCAACATTTAGAGCAGTAGTAAAATTTCGAGATTATTTTTTCAACAAAGAAATATTTTGTAAAACTGCATCACTAAAGGAAGATTCGATTCAAAATCACTGTTTTCTCAACTAACATATTTTAAACAAAAAACTAAATACACCTGCTTTTTTAAACATCATTATTTAGCACAGCCTTGATATGAATTCTGTACGCATGAATACATAGAGAACTTATATCAAGTCTGAGCTAAACGCAGAAACAAACTGAACTGGGTATTAGAAACTTTTTTTAGTCATTTATGTTTGCGAAACTTTCTCTAATACGTAAACATAGACAGTTTAAGATAATGCTCCAAATTTAAAATTAATTAAGCATAAAATTACATGAAAAAAATACCTTCCATTTATTACTAATTATTTTACTTTTATTTTTCCTTTCATTCATTTACTATATTTCATTAAGCTATCAGTTACTTTTCGAGGAGAAATAAGTAATTAATCTAAATATTTTAAGAAAAATTTTAATCTTTGATTGAATATTAATGAAAGTGATATCTGTATTAATTAGATATAGCATGTACTGTGCTTTCCTCCTCGAGTACTATTTCTGTTTATATTTTCAATGTATAGTATATTTTGTCATGTATTTTAGCTAATTAAGTCAAAGTTTCGTGTGTGTCTGGATACTTTAGATTTTCTGCAACTTTTATTTTACCTCTTTCACTGTTCATGAAGGATTATTTTGCTGGTAATTAAACAATAATTCGGAGTTTTATTTGAGATTTTATAAATGAACGAATGCAATAAGCTAATTTTTTTGGTAGGATCCTCCAATCATGATCCGCAAAAAATTCAGATTTTTTTTTCTTTTTTTAAATTCATTTATTTATTTTTTTTTCATGTTCGCTCCATTACAAAAAAAATGCGTTTAAAAAATATCTATAGATGTTTTAAATATGTATGTATAAGTACTTTCTCGAATTAAGTAGATAACTTAAAATGCCTTATACGTATTTCAGTTGATTTGTTAAATATGGAAGAGATAGAGATTAATTCCTTCTCTCTCTGCTTTCGCTTATTTTACAATCAGAACTACAAGTAATACTTAATAAATTGTGCAATCGATCGATTTTCTTCAAAAGACAGTTAGAGCCTTCTCCATTTTAAATTAATACAAGAGCTAGTTGAAAAGATCGTCGTAGCTATCCATAATCTTAATAGATGAGCAGTTCGAATGGTTGCCTGGCAACAGCATGCCTCAATATGTGGTTGCGCGACATCTTAGGTTTCAGCAAAACAGCAGAGGAGCAGTATTCTATCTTCCTAGCACGAATGTCGGCGTTTTATAATAATTACTTTAAGCTGAACTTTTCTCGAATTCTGATTCAAAACTCCTGAATTTCGTGTTAAAATAATCCCTGATTATCAGAATGATAGTTTCAAAACTTAAGTTCAAACGACAATTTAAGTAAATTATTTTTATTATGTTGAAAATATTTTTACAAATTAATGTTTATTTATTTCTTTGATCTAAAAAATCTACTCACATTCCATTTTTAAAACGTTTACTTTCACATCCGTTTTTTTAATTAAATTCAGTTAGATAAATATTTTCGAAATAATCAAATAATGAAAGATAGTGTTATTGCACTGCTGCTTTTCGAGATTATTTAATTTTCTCTCTAAGTACATTTACACTATTCTAATGAAATAATTTTGTGTGAAAATTCATGTAACAACTACGTTAAAATAATTACTCAACTTGATCAAGAACTAGATTGTGAGAAAGTACAAATACTAAAGAAGTAAAACATTTTCGTCCAATAAAACTTCTATAATGAAACATTCACATTACTAAACTTTTTGGTCTTGGATAAGATTCTGAAAATTCAGCAGCTAGAAAAGATAAATATTTCCTTTAAATAAAATTTCTCGTTAAAGGCATGGTTAAATAAGCGTTGGTAAATCATTGAAATCTCTAATTAAGCGGTGGTAAATCAGTTGCATTTAAAATTGGGCTTATATTTAAAGTAAAAGTTATAAAGATAAAACACGGATTTCATATGAAGGTATAAAATAATGCATTTGAAGCCTTGCTGTACTGTAATTTTGTTAATCCTAAGATAAGTATTATTAATTACAAAAAAGTATTTTTGGACTTATTTATATGACTAGGGTATTAAATAATTCTTAGATACTTTAATATATTCATTAAATACTGCTTAGGAACGGGACGTTATATCTCCTAAAGGTTGTACTAGAGACAAAGAAGCCACCAAACCTTAAAACCTTCCACCTGGCTTGGCCATGTACTTAAACCATATGGCTTAACTGTATCATCAAATTTGTTATTTTGTACATGTTATTTTGTTTCTTAAAATATTTTGCTTTTTTACCTAATTAAATTATCTTAAATCATCCCAATGATCTGAAGAATGTGAAACAAACCAATGAATTATTGCGGGAATTGAAGTAATAAATTCTGTACATTCTTTACATAAATTCAGAAGAAGCTGGTAACGAAACGTTTTGCCAATTAAGGGGTTACTTAATCAAACGTCATACATTAAATAGTATTATTCTCATCATTTAAAATTTGATTTAACATTTCTCTTTTATATAATTACAGATAAATATTTTGTTAGGGATTTTCCGCAGTGTAATTTCTGTCTAGAAAATAGGATAGAATCATAAGTAAATAAATAAAGTTATAACTAAATAAATAACAGAATAACTCCTAGTCAATAGTAGCTGTATAAATAATAGCTGCCTAAAGGGAGGGATGTCTTCGTGGAGGACTTTCTAAGGCAAACTGGAGGACTCTCTAAGGCAAACTGGCCCGTATACACGCTATACATGAGGAAAATCACGAAAACGCTAATGGTAGTTCAGCGAGTATACCGCTCGGTCGCTGGTGGGGCATAACTTTATGTGTGTGTGTATATATATATATTAATTATATATATATATATACACAAAACAACAAAAGGGAAAAACAGATATATATTGTTGTGTTTTGTGTATTGTGTTCGTGAGCTCAACAGAGGTTTGGATTAGCGGTATCAACTGAATCAATTCGTCCGACAGGTAAGAAAAATTTTTAATTATTATATTTGTTTGGATGTTGTACTGTTGTTCAATCGAAACTGACGAGAACTAATTTTGGTTGCAACATTTTAGGGCGCTAAAACCCATGATAGGCCTTTAGATAAAATAAATAGCTAATTGAAGGAACTGAATAAATTTATTTAGCGAACTGAATTCTCATAAATGAATATCGAAACATTGAAAAAGATTAGATACCTTGTCAGACAGTTAGTTTCATAGTTGTATGACACTATGAAATTGTTAGGAAGTTAAATAAACAAAGAGGAAATCTCAATTGATTTAATTAAGGAAATTTTAGCGAAACTTTTACATAAGGAAATGAATGTGGTTTATCTTGATCGATGAAATTCTAAAACAGTGCAAATCTGAGGAAATAGAAAAGGAAACTGGGAACAAAAAGAGTATAAAGACAATATCATTACGCGGAAAATCCGTGCGAATAGGATCCTAAAAACACAAGAAAGCGAAATTCAAAAAATTGAGAGAAGGAATGTGGTAGAACCCAGAAATGAGCAACAAAATACAGTAAAGCTTATTTGCCTTCCGATACTTCAATACTACTAAAGTTTAATTAAATTTGTTCTTAGTTTGCAGTAGCTATCTACAAAAACTCGAGTTTTAGTAGAGAAGTTTAATTGTTTAAAATCATACCTAACAGATGGAGCTGAGGTAGCTGTATGAGGCTTAGTCTTTAACTTCGAAAATTATGAAGTTCTCTTGAACATACTAAGCGAACGCTTTGGCCGAAAAGATGTATTGTAGATATATACTTTTGGTTTTAAACCTAAGTTATACAGAAAATTTGTATGGCATATAGACGCGCACTTCTTTATTCAAAATGCGAAACCCATATCCGAGTCTTATAAAATAACTGAATAAATCTGAGCGTTTACAGTTGCCTATTTTATCTTGTGTTGTTAAAACCGATCTCAAGATATTTGTCATTAGAATTTTTTCCTAGAATCCATTCGAAATAGAAAAACGAAGTAGTTGATTGATTGGAATTTTTGAAGATGGGAATTCACTGTGGTGAACGAACCATTCTTCCACGAAACTAGAGAATTTAATTCAAGTGCTTCTGAAAACTGAACTTAATTCTTTATGGAAACATGTTTGGAGCTATGGAAAACAAAATAAAAACGAAGTTGATTATAGCGGGAAAAATAAATTTAATTCGAACATTCCTACACTCCCTCTGCATTTGTTTTGGACGCGAAAGAATGTACCTTTTGCACAAAACCTGAAAATGATCATGATTCTGTTTCTTTTCCCTTATCAACTGAACAGGCGAAAATTATCTGGTAGAAAAAATGGCATATCATTCTGAAGGTCACGTTTATAAACAATATAAAGCGAAAACTGTATGTGGAGTATGCAAACGCCGGCATAGCGAACTAATCTGTGATAAACCCACTGTTTTTTCTTCACTCTTCTAGAGTCTGGATAGAGCTGGGTTGTAAAAACACTAGATGTTTTGTTGTTATTGTTCTTTTCGAATTCATATTTCGTGGAAGAATGGTTGCCAGAGTTTCAAAGAGGTTAGACTTCTTTTCCACCCCAGTTTTGAGAGAAAGCCCCCTCCCGAGGGGTCGTTTGAGAGTCTCCCTTCCCTCTCCCCTACCACCAAACCACACGAGAGGACTTTCGGCTTGCCCTATATTTAGAGTGACCCCATGCCGCAAAGGCACTATACATTTCCAAACATGACAACAACTTTCAATGAGATTCGAAACCGGGCCCTTCGATACGGCATTCAGAGAAACTATCAACTATCCCATCTGGGCTGCTTTCACTTCGGTCATATGTACGAATAAGAATAATTGCGAAACCCTATTTAAAATGCTCAGTAGTTGTAATGAGTAGTTCTCAAAATAAAGAAATTAATGTTTTGTTAGATAATGCATAACACAGACGCTTCTTGAAAAAAGAATTAGCTGTAGAAATGAAATTGCCCATCTAAGTCTAGCAGTTTATACTTTCGATTCTAGATTGCCAATAGAGAAAACGTATAAAGTTGTGCAATTTATTCTTTTCAGTTCTAGTGATCCTGAAAAATGAAATACTTCTGAAGCTCTTCTAACTGAATTTATTTCATACTTACAGTTCTAAGTACCGCATAGTAAACTAATGCATGTGTTTAAGAAGAAGAGAAAAAATTCAGCTGTCAAACATAAGTAAATCATTAGGAACTGAATTGTGTCTCCATACTGGAGCGTAATATTTTTGGGATATTAATTCGGGAGAAAAAGAACGATTGAAAAAATCTTTGTTTTTGATAGATACCCTGTTCGGAAAGGTCGTTCAAGGTCGAATCCTCGTGGTATTTAAATTCTAAACAGAATATTTCTGTTATGAAAATTGCATGTTGTGCCGCATTAAATGAGAAAACAACGCTGTTTTGGGCAATTAAATTCAATTGGGTTAAATGATACTTACAATAGTAGTTCTAACATGATGAGGAGTTTATTTCTCAGTACCAAAGTAATTTAAAATTTGAAAATGGAATGTATATTACTAAACGATTCTGGGAAGGAAAGCCCGTAAATTTGACTGATAGCTTCGCTGCAGAAAAACGAAGATTTCGTAACTTGAAAGTAAAAATGAAAGAAAATGATTAGATGTGTAATAAATGCAAGAACATTGTTGAGGAACAATTAAAATTGAATATTGTTGAGAAGTGCTCTTCCGGCTTCTAAAAGAATGATTTTATGGCACGCGATTAAATATCACAATCGAAAATATAAACATAAGCAAAGCAACATTTTTGAAATATTTAACTTGGCACTTTATGTGGATGATTTTTTCTTACAGTACAATAGGTACAATAGGTAAAATTAGAATTTTCTCAAAGAGTTACTGAAATTCTTAAAGACTCGAAATTTAAGAAAATTTAAAACGAATTTGGACAAGTTGAGGAGAAATTTATGGCGCGAACGAGGTATGTCTGAGGTGATGGAAGCTAAAGAAGTCCTTTGAAGCTGGTAAGCATAATGTGAAACATTGAAGAGGACATCTTTAAATTAGATTTGAAATCCCTTCTTGACACGATAGATGATTTGAAGAATTCAAAACATACAGTACTTCAAACAATATTAAAATTTTTAGACCCTGTTGGATGTGCTTCACCTTTTACTGTCCTCGTGAAATTCATGAAAATGCATTAGAATGGGACGATGAATTATCAATTGGATGAAAGAAAATATGGGGAAAATGGAGCTTTGAGATTCATCTTTTGAAAGACTTGACAGTCGAAAGGAAATGTTTCTCCTTTCCTTTGGAGCTAGCTAAAGAATTAGAATTGTGTATATTTTCCAACAGTAGTCTCAAAGCATTCGGGGCAATTGCATATTTTTCTTATTTGTTAAGCGACGACTGTATCTACCCAAGTTTCATAACTGAGAAATCTAGGTTGACACTTCCGAGATTTGAGCTAATGAGAGCTGTTATTGTTTCTTGATTTTTCCAAAATTTGAAAAAAATATTTAATTTACAGTTTTTAAAGTATATTTTTAAAGTGATTCCTTTATTGTTCTTCACTGGATGAAAGGAAAGACTTCAAAATGGAAATCTTTGTATCGAACGGAGTATCCGAAATCCAGTTCGGAACTGATCTTGCTAATTGCAATTCCTGTAAAGGGAAGGAAAATTCCGCAGGATCATTGCATATCTCTAGGAACGACCGTTGAAAATTTTTATGTCTAGTCCAGTTTGGATGCAAGGTCCGGAATGGATTCTCTTATGAAGAAAGAGTGGCTAAAGGGCTCTAATTACGAAATTTCTCCAGAAGTATCTTGCGAAAGAAAGAACTAAATTGGATGAAATATCAGCTTTTATGTGCGAAGTTCAATCGAATGAGACATCTGTAGTGGATTTGTATAAATATAGCATTCTATGAAAACACTTATATTTAAAATCTGGGTAAAGGTCCTCAGAAGACAACAAGGATTAAAAAAAATAATTTCATCTTAATCAGAAAAGCTGTAAGAAATAAATGGGATGATGATTTAATTGAAATGTTTAATATCTGCCCTTTAAAGTGTAAAAGTTAAACACTAGGAAAAACTTCAGACAATGTAGGGTATGATAAAAACCCTTCAATATTTTAAGTGTAATAAAATCTCTATTATCCGGTATAATTGGAATAGTAGCCCCCTCGGATAATCGATAACTCGGTTACTAGAGACTAAATTTAAAATCATAACAGTTTATTTTTTCTAAATTTTCCAACATTGTTTAATAAGCGCATAGGTACTATTAACAGTTTGGCAAACTCTTTTATTAAAAGATAAAATTTGTTTTCTTCATTTAAGTGAATAACCAATGTAAGATTTTATTCCATGATAAAAATATTTATGAAAAAATTAGAATAAATCAACCTTAACAAAATTTTGTCAAATATCTTGCATGCATTTTTATGAGACATATTTTTTTACCTTTGTGAAAATACCTGGTACCCTTTACTTGTGACATTCATATACCAGCCGCGCACGATCCCGCATTTTTGCATAGTGTACTGGCAGGAAACTGACCGGATTGTTCTCGAAAGCCCTGGGCTTAATACTTTTACCCGATTAAAAGCAATCGTAGTTGACCGTTATCGTTGCACACTGAAAAATAAAAGTGACACTCGATCCTTGCATTTTTCTTATAATCTTTTCCATATGTTTTTAATCACCCGTGGCAGAATACGAAGTGCGTTAGAAGACCAGCCACTGATTGCCAAAATGTCTTTCAATGATAATGTTATTAATTTTCATTGCTAATAATATTACTAATTTAATTACCTAAATTTAATTTACCTAAATATTACTAATTTTCATTATGTTCTTTCTAATGTTACTACACTTTTTTAATAATTTCTTCAAACTGATTGACGGTTCGGTTGACAAAAACCCGGTTAACAGAAGTTCTACTGCAGTTCAATCCATATACTTATTTTATTATAGTATAAATTTATATTCTTCAGTATTTGTTATACGCACGCTTAATTTACCTGTTTGCATAAACACTTATTATAGTAAAAAATAAGTCTTAAACAAAAGAGTGTAATTGTCAAACCAAGATTCATTACATAATAAATGCATAGCTTGAATATTGTCCTAGAGCTTACGGCATTGTTTGCACCAATATTCAATAATGTTACATGTATAGAAGATTACTACACGTCTCTTCCCAAAGCACAGGTTCTACCGTTCTGCTGTACTTTGCGTGTCGTTTTACTTTTTCCAGCAACGGCAAATCATTACGTGCTTATGGACCCCATTTCCTGACACGTGCTCGGTTAGGCACGTGCCCTCTGAAAGAAAGGTATTACTCAGGGTCCAATGCCGCGGGTTGGTAATACATGCAGTCCCCAGAATGTGAACACGTGCATCTCTCTTTGAACACTCTGGCTGACGACTGAACTTACTTTGGAGTTCAATAATATCCCGGCAATGGTTATTGACGCAGTCTTTCGTTACTACAGCCAATTTTTTATGCCATAAAAGTAATGGTGCCGGTGGTAATTAATCTTATTCGTCGTTGTCTGTCAAGATTATGTGTGATATCCCGTCTTAAATTGGCATCATGCTCTCATAGCATTAGCTAATTCATTCACTGGAAGACTTTCTTAGGTTGGTCAGAATGATTATTTTTGCTTGTCCCTGAACATAGAATGAGTAAATACTTTAAAAATATTTTGAACTTTAAAATATGTTTTAATTTTTAATAGTTGATTAACTGAATAAGGCAACGCACGCTTGAATTACCTGCCCAAAGAGAGGAATGCCTTTATGAAAGACTTTTTAAGAGAAACTAGCTCGCATTTGCATTAAGCAAAAGAAAAACTACGAACACTCCCATGCAGCCAGTCCATTCCTCAGGACTTGTAACGCACGTGGAGGCTGTCTGCTCACGGAGAAGGATGCCTTGGTAGAAAATTTCCTAATGAAAATTCGCTCGCATTTATATCACACATGGGAGGAGGAGAAGACAAACTTATGAGACTAGGCTGCTGGACGGAAAGAATCCTTATCGAAAGGAAAAAGTGCTGAAACTAGTAGCTCCCCAATTTTCTAAAGAATCGGAATAATGAACGCGAGAAACTCGCTATGGTATGAACTGCATGGGAATGGGAATGGAAGAAGTAAAAAGTAGAGAATAAATTCAACTTTAAAGTTGTATATACATCTTGAGACTTTGTGATAAGATTAAACGAAATTAAATGATAAATAAATAATATTAAATAAAGATTAAACGAAGCTGGATCAATTATTTTATTGTTTTATTTAACAGCAAAACTCAAACTTTGCGCAATAATAATCAGTAAAGTTAACAAAATAAATCGACTCATGAAATTAATCAAAAACTTAACTGTACACATAATTATTTCGGTTAAAAACATTGTTAAACATTAATAAACGCTGGTCATGCCACACATATTTTTGTCTCTCTTCACCTTTTCTTATATAAGATAAGATGTTGGAAATCAAAGAAAAGCTGCCAGTGTTCGAGCTTCTGCTTGGAGTTGAACTGTAAACGGAATTATTTAAGTACTGTTCTTGAAAATGTTCAATAGCTTTACAAAAAATTAACGTAGCTCCTAAACGCCGATTTAAGCAAAAATCAGCTAAACCAATTAATTCGCAGTTTATGACAAGGAAAGAAAAGTGTATAAAAGAGAATAAGCACCAATACTCCATGTTATTCCATCTAGCAGTAACATTGCTACACAGCTATCCTTAAGTTCGTGTTCTCCCGCTCTACAGAGTTTTGGCCGTTTTCTTCTAGCACTTGAGGATCATTATGTGCTACTATTGCATATAATTACAAATGCCTCATAAAGTGGAAGTTTCTAATTATATAATCATTTTTCAAAATGTTTGTTTTGTATAGCTTCTGCTAATAATCACCGTTATATTTTGATACACGCTCGCTCTTGCAAGGCGCTTTATTTTATTGTTGTCTGATGTTATAAGAATATCCAGTTCTTCATTCTTTATTTCTTCGTTAATTCTCCTTTTCTAGATCTAAAAATCCTTCGCTGGCAATTGCTTTTGCAATTTGTAGGATTTCTTTGACTTCGTTTGCAATCGATATGAATCCTTTGCAATAGTTTATAACTTCTGGACTAGCTGTTCCCAGCAAGCAGTCAGGTCTGATGGATGAACATTGAACCGCGACCGTTGAATAGCGTTAGACAAATTAAACGGAAACCATTAACATGAAGCGTATTATGCGAAATTGATATTAAGATACCGCGTATTCTCAGACACGCGTTGAGCTAGGGTTTACTGTATGCAGATTAAGCTATTTCATCATCCACCTGCAAGGCGAGTTAAACTTATATAGAGAATCTCTGCTTCTTGCTTTTTCTCTTTTCCTTTTTTTTTTAAACTAGAATTGCGCAAGTCTATGAAACTAGTCCGACTATCTTAACTTTGCGCTTTCAGCAATTACGTAAAACTTAATGACATATTATACTTGCATACTTTCAACTGTAATGTGAATTACAGTTGGATTACAACAGCTTATCAAGGATAAAAAAAATCTATGAGTTCACATTTATATGTGTGGATGATATAATTGCAGTTAAAAACTTTAGCCTAATTAAAATAGAAGGTATTTTTCCCAAATGCCTAAATTTAAATAAAACCAACACCTGCAATAATGTTGTAAGCCATTTGCACATGAGCGTTACAAATGATAACCCCACCACATTGTATGATAAAAGAAGATTATGTTCATTCGAAATAAAGTTGTTTTCTGAAACTCTAATATCCCCCCAAAAATTATTTACCATTTTGTAATTAAATTATGGCCATGGATTGAATATTTTGCAGCAATATTCAAGATTATTAAAAAGAAGCTAGCAATTAATTGAAATTCTTATTAATAATAATACCCTATTTTATTAAATTCGATAACTATATTTTTGCAGGATTATGCTTGAAATGCTAACAAACGTCAGTTTTTCCATTTATTCAGTTTGTACTAGTATTACGTCGAGAAGGAATTTCCGTTACATTTAGTCATTTCTTAACTATTATTTCAACTTACATTATTTAATAAGAAATTTTTTGATTTTGGTTAATGTAAGTGGAAAGTCTGAAACGTAGTAAATGAAATTTTACATGCCTTCCACCTTGAGGAGATGTGTATGATTTCATCTCCTGCTGCTTCTTTTTTTTTTACACACTAGTAACTCCTGAGGTTCAATTTTAATATGTGGTTGCAATGGGTGATTTCGTTTCCTTTTCCATTAGTTTTGCATTTTCAGTAACTAAATTACAAGGATGCTTATTTTGATATCTTGATTATATGTTTCCTAATATCCATATACGTTTTCCCCCTCTCTCTTCCTCGTCTGAGAATATTACTTCAACTAAGTTGACGCATGCAATACCGGATAGATAGTAGTCCAGAAAGAATAAAAGCAGCTCTTAAAATGAACAAAATTCTTCCAGTATATGATAATAATTTTTTTTCTTTAAAATGTAATTGGTAATGAAAACTAAGTCAGATATATTCAGTTATACATTTTCAATAATCTCTGCTCAAATAAAATATGTAGCTTTAAAAATTTGGTTAAAAAAGTCTTAAAATTTAAAATAATGCACAATTTAATAATTTTTCCAAATGTAACATTATTTTAAAAGTTAAATATATTTTATTCGATCCCTTCTTTGTTTAACTAATTGTTAAGTAATTTATATTCAGTAAAAGATGCTTAACTATTTGAATTAATACTTCTAGTTTTAAATCAATGATAAACAAATCGCTTATCATAAATTTTAGTTTATTTCAGCTAAAAGTATAATTATGTCGGCAATACCAGATAATAATAAAAATATATATACTTGCCTAAAGAGAGTATAATTTCAAAAGTAACTGATTTCGTGTCGATTGTTTCAATCGACTAAATTATATAATCTGTATTAATTTCAGTACTTCGTATTAATTCCGGAGAACTTATATAAAAAAAAACATGGAAATTAGAAAGAGAATTCGATTCATAATGTTTTTTGCCTTGAAGGTTGTCCTTAGTGCCGATTATTCTCTTTTATATGCAAGGTAAAATTTCTCTTTTTTTACAAGATACATCATATCTGTTTACAAATATAAAGCGAAACTACATCACTCTAGGAACCACTTAAAAATATAACAGCTCGGATTCTCTGCTCGATGCTTTCCTGTACCATACTCCATTCGATGTACCAGCGCGACGAATAGCAGGTGGTTAGCAGATGGCAAAACGACCCCATCTGCGATATGGGGACTTAGTCAACACATTAGACACATCGCAACTCGCTCATCGTAATTAAGTCTTGATGCGAGAGGGTTCGGAGCGGCCACATGTCCCTCTTGCAGCGGCAGACCGGACAGCAATGCTCCCGACGGCCTTGCCTATTAAGTCCCGTTACTCTGCACCCGCAGTGCCCATGAGAATTTTTCGCTCTGCTCGCAATATTCGGAAAACCCTCTTCCTCGAGGGATCTCCAGTATCTTTGGAGATGCGATCAATCCATCGAAACAGGAGATGATTATCTACGAATACATTTAGCAGTCGCTGTATGTTTCTAAGTGTCAGAGTTCTGATTGACGGAGAAAAAGAAAGAACAGCCAAACTAAGGCTGATTTTTTTTCCTTGTTTAGGATTTTACACTGGCGTGTTTTCCTTTTGATTTGATTCCAGTTTGAAAGAAAACCTGTAATTTTAAATTCCACCTAAATTGTTTAGAAACTTAAAAGGCGGAGTTTAAGTAGTATATAAATATGGAATCTTTCCTTGAAATTTAAAAATGTAACTTTACTTGAAAATGAATTATTAAGCAACACTTAGGCGATTATTATGTTATATGGCATTAGGAATATTTTTATTAGTTACAAAAATCGGTAACTTTTTATAAAAATGAAACTATATCAAGAATGGAGTATAGGAAGTACATGGGTACATAGGTATGGATTGGAGTATATGGGTAGTATTAGTTAAAAATATCTTTTATCAATTAAATTAATAGTCCAGATGCACTTAAGAATTGTAAATTGCGCATATTATAAATATAAAAATATTTAAAATTATATGAGACAGATGTATTGTTAAAACTAAATTAAATTGATGGTAATTCTCGGAACCTTTGGCCGCTGATGGCCTAAGGCTTGACTATCAGAGCTGTTGGTCTGCTCAGTATTTAAACAGATTATTGGAATAAAATTAAATCGAATGTCACTGCTGACTGTTAAGGCCTTGGTCTAGTGATTTACTAGCTGCTGATCACTGGTATAGTACAACGCAGTAAATTATCAAGAAGGGTGTTTATTCCTTTGAAACCGCACAATTTACATATCTGTAGATATTAGATTAAATTTTGAAATTATGTTAAAGATTTTTTTCTGCTTTTGTCAAAGAGCAGCACTCTGAGGATTGCCATTTTGCGGAACCCAGTGAAAGATAAACTAAAGATATTATGCTTCCCAAAATGACTACACTGGTAAATTGCATGGATAATTAATCAGAGATAAAGAAAGTAGAGTAAACGTAACGTGATATTCCAGTGATGTAACAGTCCAAAACTTTTGGAGTGACTTTGCTAAGATTGCTTCTAACTTCAGAATTATCAATTAGGCAATTTACTTCAAATTACGCGGATTAGATGCATGACAAATTCTATTATTAGAGATATTCTAAAAAATTAAAGTAATCATATAAATCGTTCAGTTTGTTAAGTAATATACTGTTTTTATTTGCAAGATAAATTAAAGATTTTATTCTCCCTCGAATCGCAACACCTCTGACAACTTACAGTTTACTAAGCCGTGGGGATAATTTATTTAGTGTAATGTGACGTAAATTCGATACAAGAAAAATGGAAAGACGTTTCCAGTTTCAAAACTTGATGGTGGTCTTGTTTAGTTTGAAAAGAAGAAACCGAAATATAGAACGACCTATTGGGAAATTAATACGTATCACTGAATACTTTCGTTTTTTTTTTTTTTTTTTTTTTTTTTTTTTTTTGTCGTTGTTGTTTTCTTCGAATGGTCAATGATCTGAAATATATAATTGCGTGAAATGACGATAAACTGTTAATTTTTTCCGTAATCAAATGTGATATCAAAATGCCGGCTTTTAAATATAATGCCTTATTTTTTGCATGAATTAAGAGTCCTTAAATGGAATGCTATACAATCATTTAATGACACAAGATGCAGTAATGGTTCTTTGAAAAGAATATATTAATTAAACGATTCCTTAAGAAATTTATGAATTATGTTTTGAAAATGCTTACAGTATATTAAAGTTCATGAATTCGGAATATACAGCTATATTAAAATACGAATTAATAATCTTATTGTTATCAAGGTCTCAGATAAAAATATTTATCACTGTCTGAAAATGGTGTCTAGAAAAACGCTGCTAATTCTCGCTACTATAACTCTCGATTCTATTTTGCAGTCTGAAAGATGTAGAAAAGTATTATGCTGTTATGATTATTATGTTAAAAAGTCTATTTTCTATGAAATTACTCTTCTTTCACTCATAGTGTCATTAAACATTATATAATGAATGTATTTAAAATAATTCCTTCATGAAACTGCGTCATTTCTAACACATAATTATTACTTTAAAATTTCTACGTCAGTCACAGAAAAGCAAACCTGAAAACAAGTCATTCACATAAATACCTACTGACAACAATACAGCTATTTCCCATTTAAGTCAGGGACATTGTATCTTAAAAAAAGAGAAAAATAAAGAAAGTTTAAGATTTCATTGCAATGAGAAATTAATGTATAAAAGAGATAATTAGCATCTGTTCTTAGTGACAATTTTTACCCGATTTGGTACAAGATTATTTTCGCCAATAGTTCTAATTTTCGCCAATAGTTCTTATTTAGCCTAGGCTAAATAAGAGGATCACAAGGAAAACTTATTTTGAAAACATCGGTTGGATCGGAATGCATTAGTTTTGGCAAAGCATATAAGATCATCCGCCTTTGAGAAGAGACGGTTTCGAGAAACACTTTCTGAGGGAAACTGTCTCATACTTTTGTATCTATGCATATAAAATGCAGATTTTTAGGCTAAATAAGTACTTTTGTATCTATGTATATAAAATACAGGTTTTTAGAATTAAAAGCTCACCTGATTAAATACAGAACTTTAAAAATCAATTGATCAATAACAATAAGACGCCTTTATTTTTATGATTAATTTGATAAAATGTATGTATTTTAAGAGTTAATCATGTGGCTTTGAGGAGTTTAGGGCCATGCAACAGTATACGATTGCAATATTATATTAGAGAATAGAGCAGAAAACTAGATATTTGACAATTTCGTGGGTAAAACATCTGATTATAAACAGCCATATTTCTATTTTTAATTGGTTGAGCGTAGTAAAACAAAATGATTTCTTGCCTGCAGGAGCAGATTATCATTTTCCTGTTTTCTTCATAATGAACTTGAGAGCATCTTAAATAATGCCGTCAAAAATTATTTTGATTCATTAAATCTAATACAATGAAATTTTTTATTTTACTTTTGTAAAGTGATGTATTTTATATTTTTCGTGAAGCAAATATGACATATTAATCCACCCGTCACGATTACCGTGTATCTATGGGTTTTAGATTCGCCACATGATAGAAAATTGAAAACATATCATCTCAAGGAGAAACTTGAAGGCAGCAACAAATAGCACTTTACCTTTAGAGCAGCGGTTCTCAACCTTTTGACAAACACGTACCATCCAAACTGAAATTGAAATACTTTAGTACCACTACTACATTTTACAATGATTATTTTTCAATTTCTAAATAAAAATATTAAAGCAAAAATATATTTTGCCATCTGCACAACCTATTGACTATTTGTATTAAATATGAACACATAGAAAAATATTAGATTAAAAATTGGTTAACATTTTATTTATCAAAATTTAAGTTATATTACTTTAATTCTAAAATTTAACGTAAAATTTGGGCCTGTTTAAGAGAGATCCATTTCTTTACATTTGGTCTTATTTCACTTAGTTTTAACCGTAAATTAGGATCCACTTTTAATTTTGTTTTGTATTTATTTTTCAAATATAACATGGAAGAAAATCCTTGTTCACGCAAATAGGTTGTGCAAAAAAGGCAATAAAATTTAATAACCTTATATGAAATGCTTTTAATTTTTTTTTCGATTCAGCCAAAAGTTAACTAGTGTATTATTTTGAAATTTTCAGCGAGAGTTCGAGCACAGGAAATTTCTATCAACTGTTCTTTTGCTTAACGAGATAAAATTTCAGGTACATTTGAACAAAATGGGTTTCTAATCCATTTTCTTTTTCATAATCCTTTGGAAAATACATGTTGAAATTATATGTCAATGTAATACAATTATTTCTAATGTCCGATGATATTTCTTCTTTTATTGTCAAATTATTTTCAGTTAGGAAACTTCTAAAAATGGTAAAAAGCTTAAAATATTATTATCCAATTCTTTGATTAGTAGCTGGATTTCTTAGCTTTGCATTTATTTTACCTCTTATGGCAAACAAATTAACATTTTTTTCTTGTAATCCTGAGTTTAATTCATTTCATTTTCCAAAAATATTAGCTATATATGTTAAACGCGCCAACCATAACTTACTAAATAAACATTTTTGCAATTCAAATTTTGAATCACAGAAGAAAATTTGAATTTCTGATCGGAACTCAAAAAGAAGATTTAAAACTTTGCCTCTGCATAACCACTTGTTAAAGCCCAAGCTCCGTCACTGCATACGGCTATGCATTTATTCTAAAGAATATCATTCTCAGACATCAAATTGACAATTACTTGGAAAATTTCATTTGCTGTTGTTCTATGAAGAGATTCACAAAATAAGAACTTTTCGGCAATTCGGTTTATCTTCTTCAAAATGTATGTAAACTAATAATTGAACAAAGTTCGTTATATCAGTATTTTCATCCAACTGCAGTGCGAAATACTTACTGTGTTTTATTTTTTGAATAAGTGTCTCTTTTATGGAATTTGCCATTTCAGGATTTCGTCGACTTACTGTATCATATGATAACGGAGTATTATTAAATTCATTAGCTGCTTTTCCGTTGAATAGTGTTAAAACGATATCGTTAGCTTCTAGTAATATAAGGTTTTCTCCAATAATGTGAGCCTGCCCAGTCTTAGCAATTCTTAGGCTTACTAAGTAACTAGCTTCCAAAGCTTTTTCACTTGAAGTAACAACACCTTTCATTACTTGTTTACTATTTTTGAAAGCCGATAATTTCCTCTTAAAATATTCTTCAGATTTATTGGCATTCTTAGATTCAAGAGGGCTTTCAAGAAACAATGGTTTCATACTTTGATTGGATAACAGTTCGTCGCAAACAACACACTGAGATTGAGGGTCCATTTTATCTCCATTCCAAGTAAACTCAAATGATAAATAAACTTTCATTACATTTTCTATAAACAATTTTTTTTCTTTTCAATGGTCTTAGTTCTAGTAGATTGTACTGGATCCATCACCTGTGAATCATCACTTTTCCGCTTAGTCAATCCTCACCATTTTCACGTTTTGAAAATCTAGTTTTGCTTCATTATTTTTTCACAAATATTTAAGTGCACAATATATAAAGACTTCTTCAAAAACAAACGGCAATTTTCTCAAATCGCGCAGAAAAGCAAGGAATACAAAGCAACAAAAAGACAAAATACCTGTTAGAGAAAGCAAATCGACGCAAAAAATTATTCTAATTGAAAATAGAAAAATATGAGCCCGGAAATGGTGGTGACATAAAGTGTAAACATGCTAATAAATTGATCAGCTCCAAAAGATTGATGAGATACTATTGTCTTTTCATAGGAACTTATTTTTATTTCCCATTAAATAAAACATCCATTTCTATTACTCCTTTCAACAACATCATTCATGACAAATTTTGCTATGTCTATGGCTAAAAGAATATTTGTGAAAATAGAAACGGATTATTTTGCTACGGTCGGTGACTGGCTATTGACCTTGAACAAAGCTCAGATCGTATGCATTTACGAGTGTTAGAGAAAAAACTTAAACAGGATGTTAGGATATTTAATTTTTGAATTTTAATAGTTAAAAATATTTTGTTTCTTTGCGTACCACCTATCTTTCTTTTGCGTGCCACTAATGGTACTCATACCACCAATTGAGAATCGCTGCTCTAGAGTAACAGACCAAACAACTACAGCGGGGTATTAATGCACAGGATGTTAATGTGTAAGTAAATTGCTGAGCAACTGGGCGCTCTAAATGACTGATACAGCTATTGATAATAAACTACAGTGTAATATGATTCACTGACTTGATTTAAGGGAGAAATTCTAAACAAAAGTGCAGCATATACAACAGATATCGGTGATAGAATTAAAAAAAATTAAAAAATCTGAAATCTAATATTACCAAACAATAATGAATGAATGCAAAAGATTAAACCGCATATTATTGTTAAGCATGAGTAGATTACCGAAAATGGTGCTGTTACAGCGAAAGCACTTATTTTAAACAGGCCAACTGCAGCGCTCCTTTAAATGTAATGCATTATAATTACATGAACTGCCTTCGTGATAAAAGCAAAGAAACATAATTTATAATATTCATTAACAATCAGTAAATAGTGAGGTGTAAATAAGTTACAGTAAATATAAATAAGTTTGTAATAATGAAACAGTTAGTAAGCAGTTAGTTGTAAATAAATTTGTAATAATGAAACGATTTGTAAGCAGTTATATATAAATAACTTTGCAAGTAAGTAAGCGTGTATCATTCAAGTATATAAATGTAAAAATAAATTAGATGCTATAAAGTATTTTCTCCCTCCTTTCCGCATGCCTTCGTGGTGTAACTGAAAGCACGCTCGTCACGTATTTGGGAGGTCAGAAGTTCGAATCCCGGCGAAGTCACTGAGGATATTTTCAAAAAAATTCTAAATGGTTTTAGAAATGACGCCCGAATTAAAAAGTGGTGGAGGATAATTCGTCATCACCAGTATTTGGTGGCTAGGTCTCCTAATCTGCAGTCTCTCTTTAAAAGGGAGAGTACATAAGTCTTTTGCCTTCTCTTTTCCGCCTGCCTTCGTTGGGTAACTGGAAGCACGTTCGACGCGTATTCCGGAGGTGCGGAATTCGAATCTACGCAACAGCATCGCGAATTTCTTCAATTTTCTGACTTCGGAAAATTCTAAATGGTTCTAAAATCTAATTAAAATAGAACTCTATTAGACGGGCCTTTATCAACTCAGTTCTCGTTAACCAAGCTGGCAATCCGTTACATGAAATCATTGGGAAAATGCAGTAACATTAGAAAGGGCACAGAGAAAATTCACGAATTGGATCTCTGATCACTGATTAGCCTTTCTTATCAGTGGTAGGTCATTTAATGGCTTTCAATATGGTGCATTACATTAGAAATATAGTTTATATCTGTTAAGGATGAAAGCAGCACTAAATTTATAATGAAGCTACAGGACAGAGAAATAGATGACTTATCGGAATGCAGAAAATCTCAAACCAAATTTTAGGTGACGAAGAAAGAATATGGATCATAGGCCTAGAGAACAATAAAATTGAAGTGACGCTAAGGGTAACGATGTAATGGAAATCGGCAATATAAAATTGAACCATACTGAGCCTTGACTTCGGTTGCTTTGCTTATGGCAAAGCACACGAAAGCTATCTTCCTACAGAGAGGGTCATTTCAAATCTTCCTACCGAGAGGTCTTCGCAGGGGTCATTTCAGTACACACTGCCTGAGGTATACACGTTTCATATGGGAAAATGGGAAAACTCTTACGCAACCAGTCCGTTCCCCAGAAGTTGAACCCTAGTCTAACAACCAGTTTTTAACGGTTTTACCGCCTAACCACTAGTATGCACCGAAGTCTTGACTAAAGCTCTTATTATTTAAAGCAACATCCTGGTGTTCTGCTATAGATGATTTCTTATCAAACACTGGAATGATCGTGCGGTAGCTGACAGAGCTGTAGGATTATCAGAAGAAAAGGGTAACAGACAGTTAAAAAAAAAAGTAATGTCTGATAAAAATGTATGCAAGAAATTTAACAAAATTTCACAATTTCCATAAATTTTGACGGAGTTTGTGTACGAAAATTTTCGTTACGAAACAAAATTTTGCATGATTTACTTATTAACTGAAAGAAATAAGTTTTGTATTGTAATAAAAAAGTTTGTTAAAATGCTAATAGCGGTAGTTGTGCACTCATTTTTAGAATATAAAATAAGCACTTTCAGAAAACCCTGTCAAAAGAAAAACTGGGTATAATATTTAGTCTATTAAAAGAATTTTCGATTATCCTAGGTTGGTAGGCTACCATTACCTCCGTCAATCGAGATTTCACTGTAGTTACACAACACAATTTGCGATATTGTTCTCGTGTTCAGGAACCACAGCATTTAGAATCATGGCAGCCCTTTGATAAAATTTTTTTCCCTTATTTTACTTTTTTGGAGAAAAGAAGATTATTTATTTATTTATTTATTTACAAATGCTCTGCTTTTGGCACAAAAGCCATTAGCCGTCTTGTTTCTCAATACTTCTTAGTCACAGAATTAAAATTTTTATCAATTACATTTAAGTGCAGAGCACATGTTTAAAAGTTCTTTGTCTATGGGTTGTCTAGAGTCTCAAAGAGACACCCTGGAGGATTCCTGACTCTAATGTAAAACAGATGAGCATTATAAGGCAATCCTGTTCAGGAGATAGACGGAACGATGTCACCGCTGTAGCATGAAGAGGTTCTGGGGTAGTAGATTCCTTGGCCAAGAGACACTGCCATACCTTTTCTCAAGCTTTTAATCAAAACTCTGAGCTATGAATTTTGCTAAATTCCATGTTTATTAATTTCTTAGTAAAATAAAAGATCATTAAGTTTCTTTGTCAGGTAATCTGCACTTTCATTTTTCTCTACTCCATGAGAAACCGACATCCTTTGTAGCTATAAGTCTGCAAGAAGATTTTGTAAAAAATATCTGAAGTCTGTCCTCCACTAAATCGTCAGTATATACATGAATCTCCTGACCCTCGGGAAACGTCTTTCGACAGTTTCCAGGGCAAATAGTCGGGAGTCAAATTTCTTCCCTATTAAGTTTGGGACAAAATGAAGATTTATCTGAACGTTACGGAAATCTAACTGGCACTTTGAGCAGACTAGAGAATCATTTTCTCCAGCAGTACCAAGATCTTTGGCAATGAAAGGCTAAAAAAGATACAATAACTTATGTTATTTTATTAGCCCAAAGGGCGTTAGCCCAGAAGGCCTTTAAATTTCGTTTTGGCATTTTGCGTCGAAAACTTTAAACGTCTGAATCACTTTTCAAATTGTTGCCACCAAATATTATCTCCCTGTATTAAATTTAAAGAAATTAAATAATGAAGCATAAATGTATGTATGTTTCCCGCATTGTGATAAAACAACGGTACCTAAAGCCATCAAATTTCGAATAACGTACGTTTCCACCCGAATATGGGCATCTCGAAGCCCAAATTTGGAATTTGGAATTTGTTTTATTACCTATTTCATATTTTGTAAAACATTTGTGAGTTTTTGATTAAGAAACTCAACGATTTCAAACGAGCAATGACAACATTGTACGAAAAAAAAAAAAACATTTTTATCACCAGCGGGCGAGACTGTGTATCGGAAATTCTAAAGATTTGTTCTTTTAAAATTATTTTGCGAATATTGCTGTTGAATTGGATTTTATGGTTTAAGGGCGAAGAACATGATATTTTATAAATAAAGGTAACACGCAAAACGTTAAAAAAATGTCCCTTTGGGCGTAATAAAAAATCTGAAAGCTTTCAGATTTTTTTTCTGTTTTTCCTCTTTATTATGTGTACAATCATGTAAAAAAAGTTAAATGTGAGGAATATTAAAGTAGATTGGATTTCAAACAAGTAAAGGAACAAACGTTATCTTCTGATAATAAGATAACTGGACCGGGTGAATTCGAATTTGAATCTGGGACCTTTAAAGTTAAAATTTTCTCAGTAATCAGTTTGCAGCTGTGTTTTGCAAAACAACTTTGCTGCGTTTCTGCAGAAAAAGGAGTTTACGGAATAGTTGACTTTTCAAATTTAACTTGATGTTTACTTCCAGAAAATTTAACAGTTAATAAATATTCCAATATAGAATTAGAAGGAGGAATGGAACAGAAAAATTTCATTTTCATGTTTATGAACTTTAGTAAAAATATATGAATTGTCCAAACACAGTAGCCGGAATCAAAAGAAGAAAAAATGGTATAGCGGAAGCTTCTACCTTTATAAATTATTATCAAATAAAAATTTAGTATTTATAATAAGTAAAACATACTGCCAGAAGGTAAAGCAAAGGAATAGAGTTAACGTGACATCAACATAGAAGAAATTTAAAACTGATTCTTTACTTATTTGAAATTCAGTCTACATACATATTCTGACGATTTAACTTCTTTATGAGCACTTATACATATTTATGAGGAAAAACAGAAGTAAGATCGCATAAGTCATCGTATCTTTTACAGTCTCTTATTACATGACAATAGCTGGCACTAGCATTCCCTAATTTATGACTAGTAAATATATCTTGAGAGTAAGGAATTATAATTTCAAGCAAATATACTAAAACAGGAAAGAATATTTATAAAAGAGAATCTGTATCTAGGTGCATAATGTATCTCAATAAATAAAAAGCATTTTTATTAATTACAATACGTAGCATACGTTCAGAAAATTTTAGTTATGTTATAAATTAAGTGCATTTTAAATTATATGAATTAGTATTACAAAACAAAATAAAGATTTAAACTGGATGCATGGAAGTAAAACACACTAAATAAAAGCAAAAAAAAATTACATTGGTGCTGATTTTGCACGAGATTCGATAATTTAATATGAACATATTATTTTATGTTAGCTTTATATAAAAACTACAGGAATCGAAGCTTGCTTTTATATTGTAGGATCTAGTCTTCTTTGTTAACATGCATTGTAACTAGGTTTGTAGAAACATTAGGTTATTTCGAAGCAGGAGAGATAAAAAATGAGCAATACCCTGGCCGGGACTCGAACCACGGACCTCTCGAATACGCATCGAGCTTGCTGACCACTACACCACGAAGGCATGCAAAGAAGGTGGGAGAAATACCTTATAGGTCTACTTAAAAAGTCTATAAAAGCTACACCAATTTTATATCGTGGGATCTAGTCTTCTTTGCTGTAACTAGACTTACTTAAAAAGTCTAAGTTCGACGTTTCGCAAAGCCTCGAACATGAATACAACAGGGGAAGGGTGTAAAAAACCCTTTGATTCAACACTATAGTTTACAGACGGCAACTGCTTACACAACTGAAGAACTTAAGCAATACTGTAACAATCAAATTCATAGTGCAAGACTACACAATTCTATTTAACCTAACAGGTTGACTCAGAAACCTATGCCGGCGAGAAAATAATTTCAGCTGCAAGAATGCGAAGCCGAGATCCAAAGTTCAGCAGTTGGTAGAATTAACAATGTGCGTTCTCAATAGCGAAACCACGCTCTATTTAAGCTTTCAGCTACACTGTAAAAAATTTTAGTCCAACGTTACACCATTTAATGGTTCGAAATCAAAGATAGTACCAAAACATGGTTCACGTGATTTTACGTTTCACTGATATTTGGTGAACGATCCAACTAGGTAAACGTTTCACTATTTTTAAGGAATACTTTGCAGCCAATCAAACCGAAGCATTCAGCGCATGCCTGGTCTTCCCGTGATTATATCTTTAGAAAGTTTAATGGCGTGTGTTTGAATCCGTTAACGGATAGTCGGTTGTGTATTCGATAATTACAAGGTACGTATATTTTTGGTTTGTTTCCTTTTTGATTTATGTATGTGGATTAAAATTTGTGTATTAATGAAATGTAAGATACAAAATGGTGTTAAAATGCATTCGCAGCAACTTTTTAATGATTTTGTTGGAATGAGTGGCGTTAGTGCTAAAGCCTACGTTCACCATTTGGTTATTACTACTGTATAGAACGTAGCTGAATAGAAGTCTAAAAAGAGATTCCCGAACATTCTTAGTAAAAACATTGTTATAACATAATGTGTAGTTCTGCATATATTACGTAATATGTATTGCTATAAAATACGTTATAGTCATTCTGTAGAAAATAGAATACTACAATACAAACATAGAATGTTCTGTCAGCATCATTATTGAAATATAATAGTTCTTACGCTGTTTGTGAACTTGAGAAATAAGAAGCACATAATTCATCTAAAACGTTAAAAAAACTTTTTTGACATGAAAATTTAAGTCTTGTTGTTTAAAACTAAATTTATGGTTTAATTTTTCTCTAGATGAAAATCTTGGTACAGTGTCAATCATCATTGAAAGTGCTAGAAATTTCAGATTATGGTCAGCTTACTGTTATTAACTACGGTTAATATCCAAGTTTTTCTATCTCTGCAAAAATGTGCTGATGATTTCAAAGAGTATGTTGATTATGAAAACTTTCCCTAGGGATCCCAGCAAAATTGAAAGTTATTGATTGACATGATAAAACTGTATTTGGAATATTTTGTTGAAGTAGCAAGTTTTTTTATTGCTTTGTGAAAATTTTTGTTTATTAAATCTTATTGTTTGATTAAAACCATTTTGAAATATTATCTAAACTTTCCTTTTTACGAGAAGAATTTTTTGATAAAGATGCATTGAATTATTGTTATTTAGCCATGTTTTTAAATATTCTGTTCGAAAGCATCCTTATTTGGCCAAACTTGGTATTTAAAAATTTTGTTTTTCAATATTTCATATAATAATATATATTGAACTTGAACAGTTGTGTTTATTATGCATACTGTTATGATTGCTCACCAAGCTACTACAAAAATGCCAACAATTTATAGATTTTGTTCTAGGTACTCATTCAGCTTAGCATCAAACTGCCACAAATGTTGGAATTTAAGAAATTCTGTACATTTTCTCTGCCAAACTGGGAGTAAATTTCTGTTTTACTTATCATTCAAAATGTATCTTAATTTGTGCTTTTACAGATACATTGTTAATTTGTTGAATTTCTCAAGATCAAGAAAGATTTTGCCAAACTGGTAGTATTTTTAATAGCCGAAATGACAAAAATAATTATCTCTTAACCCCTCTTATAATCCTGCAAAATCATGTTTTGTAGTTTGAGGTGGAACGTAAATGAATTTTGACTATGGTTTCTGATTTTAAGAAATAACTTTGCATTAAGAATTTAATTAATATCAGGCATTTAAAATAATAGCAAATAAGAGACTTTTTTTTTCTGAAGTAGTTAAGATGTGCTATTGAAATTGTATTTATTTGTGTTTAAATCTGCAAAACGAAGTTTGATTGTTTAAAAATATAATTGATTATTTCTAACCAGTTAGAATATGAGCTAAGTGTTATTTCTTCATATGTCATTTCGTTAGTGGTAAATATGGCAGAATATTAGAGTAATTGACATTGTTTATTTTTTATTTGATATCAATAATTCATAGATGCATTAACTTCTTTTATAATTGGAGAGCATAACACAAAGATTTAATTTAAGTACTATTTTTTTAACTGTGCAGTATAATTTATTGTTAAGGGTAACAAATATTGCCAAATACGGTTAACGTCATTTAGAAAGCATTACATTAGTGTATGTGAGAAAAGAGCCTGTTATATAGGAAATAAATGAAGATAATTGTGCAAAACTGATGCTGTGGAATTTCCTTGAATATTTTTGCAAGTTGATTTTTGGTTTATATAATCTAAACCTTATTTTTTATTTGAATAATTTAAACTTTTTGCTTAATTTTACTTGTGAAGTCATCCAAAATAACATTTTGTTTCGAAGACATCCATTTTTTTTAATTCAAATAATATGCAGAGGACTATTTGTACTTTACCTTTTTTGTAATTATTTTAGGTAACTTTTAAGTGCTTATACATGAATACAATAAAAACGTTTGATAAATTTAAATTAAATGTATATTTTATAGTTATTTTGATGTAAATATTAATATTCTTTCAAGATGACAGTAATAAAGGTAAAGTAAATTTTCAGTTTAAATTCTCAGAGTATAAGTCTCTGATTTGTATCAGTAACTGTACATGTAATTGCTCCAGTTTTCTTTTTAATTATTTCAAATTGCTGAAATATTCAAAATATTCAGTTTTTAAGCTGTTATATTTTCAAAATATATTACTACAAAAAGTTGTGTTTCTGAAAATTTCCACTTTCTTAGCTAACAGTGCTTTTTGCAATCATATCATTGTATCAAGGGATCCCAATCGCCTCCAGGCGGGCAAGTGGCCCCAAGGTGGGCATGGAAATTTTATAGGGAGTCGATGAAGATCTGGACATTGACAGCCGAATTTGCAGTGGCAATTAATCAGCATAGTCAAGATTCCTATTGATTCCAGAAGTGCAGGTACGTATATGCTTTATTTCAGATTTTAAATGTCATACAAGAATAATATCCCAAAATAAAAGTTGTTACCAAACCAACATTGCCTTTTCCCTCTTCTAACCTAGTATAAGTAGATTTGAGTCAAGTCAGCAATTTACTATGGGAAGAAAGAAACAGGTTGAATATTTGTAATGGAAGTGATTTGAGAATTGAGCAATTTTATGCCAAATGCTAAAAGAATTACATGAATGCACAGATCACATTAATTATTCATACTTCGGTGTAATTAAAATTGAAGTTTTGTGCAGTTAAAATCCGTTATTTTGTTTCTGGCAACTTGTTTATATTTGTAAAATTAAAAATAAAGATTTAAAAAAAATAAATCCAATAAACCATTTTTTTAAAATTTTTGTTCAAAATTTTAGTTTGCTGTTATTTATTTGCAATTATTTGTATTTTGATTATGCTGCATTACAGAGAAAAATGTAAGGGGTTCGATGAAGAAAACGTTTTTCTAAAGTTCTTTTAAAAGGGGTTTATGTAAGAAAAAACTTGAGAACCCGTGCTTTACATAAGAAAAATTTTCCAAAATCTAGCTTCTCTATTTTTACCTTTACTAACTTGTATTATTCTTATTTTTAAATGTAATGTCATATATTACATATAATTTTCAAAAACCTTTTGGTATTTTCTGATTATTCATCCCCATTAAAAAGTCACAAATTGATTGCTGACTGGAGAGAGATATTTGTTTGGATATCCTTATTTCTAGTTCAAAAATGCTGCTTTCATAATTTCTTTTCTTTTTCCATATAAGACATGCAGTCTTTTTGGGTTTTTTCCACTCTTCTTTTCACGTACACAGCGATCTGCTTTCACTGAAGGAAGCAGCAGAGAATTCCAGAAACTTAGCATTTTGAACAACCATGGCATCAAAATCATAAAATGACACACAAAAAAAAAAAAAGGCACATGATGCCTTTAAACAAGTCTTATTGCACTGTATGTGTGTAGGAAGTTAAGTCTGAGATTTCGCCGATGAAAACTGCAATATGCTATTCACCGCTATACTGAAACACAGAAATTCCCATAGAAGGGATCATAATCTGCCGTCGTACTGGTGAAATGTCTGGAAAGCCATTTGGGGTTGCTATGGGCACAACTAAATTGCCACATAAATATATTTGGGTAATATTGGTAGGTTTATAATAGTAAAATAAACACTTTGGTGCTGGTATAATAATGTAATCCAGCTAATTTTCTTAATGTTTTGTATTTTTTTAATGCTTAATGTTTTATAATTCTTATAATTGTGTATTTTTTACTAAATATACCTTTAGATGTGTAGGCATATTAATATACATTATATATTAGATTTTTTTAAATACCGGTGGAATGTATGCTCTACCAGCAGCAACACATTTCAACATAAATATTTTTTGGCGGCATGATGCAATGCCTCATCAGTACATTTTTGTGCTTCTTTGCTGGGTTCGGGGATAGTCTTAATACCTCCTTTTTTAAAAAATAAAATCCTCAATATCTCAAAGTATTGATGTTCGGCCAGCCATATATTTGATATTTAGCCCTGGTATTTGACAAAAATTGTTTTTAATGCATCTTCCTTTTTTATTGTGTTTTTGTTTCTTCTATACTTTTTATTAGAAACTAAAAGTAAAACTAACATTTTACTACCAGTAATGATATGGTTGATACTGTTTAACACTGGCATTTCGACCCAGGTTTGAATCCATGCAAACGCACTGCCTGCATGTTTGGCTTCCTCCATGTGTAACATGAATGCAACCCAATGTACATACCCTAGTCAGATAGCAATCGAGTGGCTTGCTGCATCCAAATAAACCAATCAAAATGAATATTTAAGTTTTTATTAATTAAATTTAATATATTATGGATGCTTTATGTTATTTTTAGTATATATTGCAATGATAGTATATATTTGTTGTAACTTATATACTAAAACACAGAAACATCAGTCAGTATAACCTAGTAATACTAATAGTAACATCAGTCATGATACGAGGGTGAGAATTATGAAAGAAAAAATAAATATAAAATTAATAGTTTAGATAATGCATGATGTTATGTAGCTGTGTATTAACGCTTCTTTTTTTAGGTTCCCAATGATGTTGAAATAGAGCTACAAACAGTATCTAAAAGATGTTGTCTTCTTTCAATCACTGGTTGTGAAGGCCTGACCCTGTACTCCCCAAGACTACCTCGACATCCATGCAAGATCAGAATGTGTTGTGACTTATCTCAATTGGAACATTAGAACAAGCTTATGAAATTCATCCTGGCAAAAGAGTGCAGTCACCAAATGGTGCGTTATGAGGTACACCGTCGCTGAGCTTGATATAATGTGCTTGTCAGACCACTGTGCCCACAAATTACCACCCGTTGCATTTCCGATACAACCAACAGTGTGAAAAATCACTGATCTAATGTTGAGTACCATGCATTCTTTGCGTCTCTCTTCTAATGATTATGAACTGCAAGAACTGTTTAAGTATATGAGACAACCATTAAATTGTTAAATAAAAAATTCTAAATTTGGGTTTCATGATATTGTTAAATATCCTATTGAAATTTTCACAAATGTATTAAAATGACTACTACATACACTTGTGTTTTCTGAGATTTATTGGTTTAAATACTCCAGGATATGAAACTGCAAAATGCTTTTTGTCAATATTATAAGTAATGGTAAATATCCGCCCATGCATGCTTTACAAGTACATTTATCTTATTTATTTCATACAATTAAAGTTTTCAAGTTAGAAGAATGTTATTGATGTATGTCCTGTTTCTATATAAGCATAATAATGTATGCTAATTATTCAGAAGTACTTGTTATTAAATTCTGAAAAATAATGATTAAAATATTTATAAAATATACGTAATCATTCGACAGGTTTTATGAGTAGTTTCATTTTAAATTTCTTAAACAGAATATAAGTGATATAATTTATTAAATTATGCTTACATGTATGTCTGTGCAAAATTCAGCATAAAATATTTCTTAATGAATTACTTTTCTTACGTAGCAGTTGCAGAAAATTTGTCTATGTGGATTTAAATGTGTTCTTCATTAAAGCTTTGCCATCTTAAGTTATGTTTTTCCTCTGACTTATTTTACATGAAATGTTTACGTTTCTATATAACATGCTACCAAGAGATATGTTTAATCTGCAGAAAAATGGAATTTACTTTTGAAGTTATTGAACAATATTAATAGCTTTGGAAAATTTTCTTTATTGTATAGGTACATAAGTATTATAATTTATCATGCTTCATAATACATTTTAACATATTGTAAATAAAAAATTACCATAAAGTAAAACTTGTTTTTGTGTGAGGAGGGGACATGGGAAACCTTACAGATCCTAGCAAATACTTCTAGTCTGCAAATTTTAAAGGTAAGTGTCATGGCATGTGAATGAAAATAAGAATTATGCATGCAATAATTTTTCTTTATATAGTATAATAGTAATTAGTTGAATAACTGTTAATTACACATTACACACAATGTATATTATCAATTTTGTTATGAGAAACCAATTTCTGTTGTAAATTTAAATACTAGAAACCTCAAAGCTCAAACAAAATAAAATTTAAGTGAAGGCATATCAAACATGAATTTTTAAAATTCAGCTCTTGCAATGAGCAGTTACATTTTAACTTATTCCTATTGGTGTGTAAGGCATTTAATTTTGTAAAAATATATTTTTATATACATGCTAATATATTGCAAATGTGTATTTTAATGATATATATTTTATACTTTCATTCTCTGAAAACTGAATCAATCTTATGCAAGTAAATCTGCTGTTCTAGCCAAATTTTCGATAATTATTGCTATAGATATGCTGATTTGCATAAGAAATTTCTAAATATCTTAGCCACAGCAGTAATGAATTAAAAAAAGTACCAGGAGAAGGGTGCCATAGCAGTAATTGAATAAAAAAAATACCAGAAAAATGGATAATATAAAATTTTATGACTGAACTCTCAAATAACTTCCTATAATTTACAGTTAACGGTAAACATAATTATAATTAAGGGTTTAAGGTATTCTAAATCCATATTGTGATATAGCCCATTTAACGCATTTCTAATTTATGGTTCAACATTCCCCATTCTTGCTTTAACATACTGCCAATTCTTGGTTAAACCTATTAACAAATAATGGTTCAACCTATTACCAAATAATGGTTCAACCTATTACCAAATAATGGTTCAACCATTATCAAATAATGGTTCAACCTATTACCAAATAATGGTTCAACCTATTACCAAATAAAGGTTCAGCCAAAGCACCAAATAATGGTTCAGTGTTTTACCATCTTTTGGTTGCAAACTTTTTCAGCACCATAGTTTGGTGAAACTTTGAACCAAATTTTTAACAGTGTAGTTCAGTTTAAACACACTCCCCTTCTCCTTAACTGATTTAGATATTGGCGAGGAAAGGGGAGGGAAATAAGAAAAGACACAAAAGGCTAACAAATTAAAGCAAATATTAGTAAAAATAATAGAATTCTACAATATAATGATTAAAATTATTAAGATGTGTATTTATTGCTTTAAAATTGCTGAAATCCTAGCAATTACAGACTGCTTAAATTTAAAAGATAAACCAAAGATCGTAGCTCGCAAACCGCTGAGGGCATAGTCGTTTTTTTCCACGTAAGTTTCTAAAAACATCCTAATAGTTCTAAACTTTCCAAAAGAACTGAAAAGATTCCGTTAAAGACATTTCCAACATTAAAATGGGGTGGGGGGGGTCAAAATGTATATGTAAAAAACAGGCTATAAACAAACAAGGCAACCAAAACGGGAAAATGTTTAACTGTTTTTTTCCCCAGTGAATAGAGTATAAATAACGAATGACAAACAATTACAGATAAAAAAAATGGTCTTTCGCCTACATTAATATCTGCGTACAAAAAACTGCCTAAAAATGACCGAACAGGCATTCGAAATTTGATAATAATTGCACTATATTTGTTTCCAGCCTTTTTTTTTTTTTTTGTTCTGGTTCTGTGGAAAAGTTTTTCTCATTTTTTTCATTGAAAATTCCAGTATATCTACTTGCTTGTAACATAGATGTGACATAGATCTTACTTGTAACATAGATGTTGCAAAATCTTAGCTATATTTCATCCTATATTTCTTAGTGGTTATTGTTTAGTGCCGTACAAGTGTTTTCCAAAATTTTGACGTATCAGATAGATACGTAAGTGTGGCTAAGAGACTTCTATGGATGAAGTTCATTAACTCTCTATTCTCAGTGTTAATTAATAGAATGGTATGCAAAAATAATTGAAAAATTACAAGGTAAAATTGTATGTATTTCGCATTCTTTAAAGATTTCAAATTAACGACGTACAGTGACATTCTACTACCATTGTCATTTTAGATCTAACTTCATCTTCTCTTTTCTGTTGTCTCCTCTGGAATCACTGCATCGAGTATGTCTTGGTATTTTAAAATCTGTAGCCTTCACGGTTCAGGTTTTTCAGGATCGACACACTTTAATTACTTCCGATTATATCTTGAAATCCTCAAGCCTCAGAAAAATTTTAAAAATTCGTATTGGTGTAACCTTCCTATTTAACCTATCAAGAATGAAGTTTTCATTCATGAACTGGTGTTAAGCTTTTAATTCCTATCATTAAGTTTCACTACATCAAAAGTAGCCAATTGCTTTCAAAAAGTCAGAAATATTTTGTAATTGCACAAGTTTGAGAAGTTTTCTTGGAGGGCAATGCACCCTCTTGATCGGATACCTAGTGTCATTTGTATCTGTCAATGCTTTTACATGCACAGTTAATTTTGCTTGGTCACATAATAAAAGAAAAGATCTTAGTACGCAAATTGCTTCTCCTAATAGCAGATGATGTGAATCAGTGTAAAGAGTAACTTTAAAATTTATGAACACACCCCCCTTTTGAACGCATAGTTCTTCTCGTTTTCTTTTTTTCTTTTTGTTTTTAATATTTAATTTGTTATTTTTTACATTTTTCATACCGTAAGCTACTGTGATCGGATTTGCTTATCCACACAAGTATTAGCCCCCTTCTACTTTCTGAGTTTCAGTATCCTTTAAGTCCGAATGTTCAGTGAGTGACATTAAATAAGTTGAAAGCAATTAAAGGATTATCTTGTGAAGTTAAGAAAATATGCTGAAAAGAGGAATAGAGGGTAAAAATCTATATGTATGTGCCACATGATACAAAGGTAATGTAAGGATTAATAATTTAATGGCTCAAATACAAAGAATGACCATGCTGAGAATAACAAGATGTTTTAGGACTGTTTCTATATTTGTACTGAGTGGTTGTGAACCTATTTATTTGGTGGCACAAAAAGAAAAGTTATTGTTTCATTTAAGCAATAATAATGGCTCCATAGAGGTTTTTGGATTATATGGGAATGTTAATGACATAGAAGTGCTCTATTTAAAGCATAAAAGTCATCCAGCTTTGTACTATAGCCGAGGTAAAGATTTTTCAAAGATTGGTGGATTTAATATATTGTTGCGTGCGTAGGGGTTCGTAATGGATTGTCGATAAAAAGTTAATAAAATTTATTCTTATCCCAAGAAATAAAACAAAGTGCTGAAATTTCTTCAGAGATATTCGTAGAATATCGCAATATCTCACAGTAGTTATATTTTAAGCTTCTAAAATCTAAATAGAACTCAATTCAAAAACATAGAGAAACTAATCCGATCTCACCGCGAATTCGCTACAATCAATAACAGCACTAAGTAAAGAACAACAATTCACTTAAAACAACTGAGCTGAGATGTTTTTCTCCAGCTTTTAAAAGCTTTTAAATCACGCACGAGAACATTTTGGTACGTTCTCGATTTTTCTGGATAGCAAAAGTGTACAATTACGAGATATCTATTTATTAAAATGTTAAATGCGCGTGCTCCTGTATTTTAATTTTTCCGGCGTAGCTTTCTCTTCAAATAAGTCTCGGGCTGCATTGCACGGGAACATAAAACAAATTTAATTATAAATTCTACTAAAATAACTAAATAAATACAAAATCCGTAACAATATTCACAGATGGCTCAAAGATCAATGAACGTGTTGAAATGTTTTTTGCAGGGTTCCCTGGAAATAATATAAATGTAATCAACAGATACAGGCTTAGTAATAATGTGAGAATATTTAAAGAAAATGCTTAAGCATACTGACACATTTCTTGAAATGCTGACGTATTACTAAGATAAAGCTATAAAGAAAGCAATGGAGGGGTTGACCTCAAATTCCGAACATGAAGAAAATGTTTTTTTCAGATAATCAAAGTGCCTTTCAAGCGGTATCGACTGGAATAAGTTATAATATATTGGAAGTTGCGCACAAGTTGCTACTGCAAATATTTTTGGAAAGAAATATTACACTTCATTGAATACACGGACATTCTGGTATCCATGGAAATGAACTTGCTGATTTGCACTCCAAACTTGCTACTGAACGAGACAGTATTGATTTTGATTTACCTAGTTTTGAAGGAATTATCTTATGTAAAGTGATTAGTATTTGGCAAGAACTGTCGACATGTGAAGAAAAGAAATGCATTACATGTAGATTTTTAAAGAAAATTAATCAAAGAGATGTATAGAAAATGGTTATTTGAACAAGATTTTTACAAGTCATGTACATGTTCCTGGTTATTATAATCAGTTCGCTATTAAAGATATAATATGTCAGTGTGAGGATATTGATGCTGGTGCTGAAAATATGATTTTATATGAAAGTTTAAGAAGTAAATGGATCAAGTTCCTTCCAGCTCCTGAGAAAACTAGAGATTTAAATGAACTTCTTCAAAATGAAGTGACAAAATCATGCTTGGTTATAATTATAAAAGCAATATAAAAAAATTAAAGTATATATATCTATCACTTTAATATATATATATATATATGTGTGTGTGTGTGTGTGTGTGTATATTATGAAATTCAAATAACTGTGTTGTTATAATTGAAAGTGTTAATTATAAAATTTTAAATGGCTTCGTTAATCTAATGATATATTTATAAGTTCCTTTTCAAAAAATTATTATATTTATGCTGCGTGATTATGTGTAATTATTAATTGTGTTGTTTTGATATAAGTACTATCTTGTACTGATATAAGTACTGTCTGCTTTTTTAATATAAGCACTAACAGTTGATGTAATGCAAGTTGTATTATTTTGTATAATACAAGTTGTATTCAATTATATTATGTTTTGTTTGTCAAATTCCACAATTTAGTTAATAAAGATATTTATTTGTGGCTCCAAGGGGTTTTCCATTCTTTCAAGAGGAATCTAAGTATGGTGGTTAAGGGTTGAATAGTTTTAATGTTAATAAGTTTCATTAATCCCTGACTTTACCAGATTAGCTAGGTAGGTCTAATTATCGATCTTACCAACAGAACAACATATAGTAGGACGCAAATATGTGTTTAAAACAAAATACAGTGATCGGTTAACTGAATGCCTCAAAGCACACAAGAGGTAAGGGGAGTAATGTCTTCGTAGAGGACTTTCTAAAGAAACTGGCTCGCATTCATGACAAATATGCGGTAAGCCACAAAAATCAACCACATGGATTCGAATCCAGCACGAAATACCAGTCTTCAACATTCTTTAACTGCTCAGCCCCTTGTTCGACTCTAATATGATGAAACTGAAAAGAAAATAAAACGCAAAAGCAAGATTAGTTGGCAAAGGCTTTTATAAAAAATACGGAAAAGATTATAATGACACATTTTCTGCAATAGTGAAACACACCACAGTTAAAGTTCTCTTCACAGTTAAAGTTTCTGCGTATAACAGTGCAAACATGCATCAGCTAGATGTTAATACAACATTTTGCATGGAAAATTAAACGAAGAAATATATATGGAACCACAAGGATTCTCAGTTTCAGAAGAAAGAGATAAAGCTAGTAAATTAAACAAGCCGATTCTTAACAAGAAGCTAGGCCCCGGAAGGCAGAAATTGAGAACAGATTCAAGAATGCTGCGTTCAGTCAAAGCAAAGCTGATCCGTATCTTTTGATAAAAGAGTATCGTGACAAAATAGTAAATGTAATTGTGTACCTCAAGTGATCAGCTAAATATTTCTTAAAAATGGAAATAAGTTGAAAAGAAGATGGAAGTAATCTCTCATCTCAGAAAAACAAACCTCGTCAAGCAGTTTCAACCCGAGGAATCAAAATCTACAAGTACACCCATGGAAAACGAATTTTTCGACTACTAGTACACCCATGAAACGAATCTATTAAAAGAAGAAAATCTCCTACCTTCAAACAATAAATTTCGCAAAGCTCTTGAAAATCTTTCGTACGTATATATCGTCTATTACAAGATCAAAAGTTTTACAGTTTCAACTCACATACTTACGAGAAGACTTACTCAGAAGACTTAAATGCATCAGGAAGACTCTACCGCTGCAAAGAGAATCATTAAATATTTAAACATGACATGACATTTCTGTACATATTTCCTCGAATGTAGGACAAATTTTTGTAGTCTACTCAGATAATGATTTAGAACAAGTTATTCAAAAATAGAAAATCTATATTAGGAAGTGTATTTTTATTATACAGCAGTTGCATGTCATGGTTTTCAAGAAAATAAGCATGTGCGTCATTATCTTCAGTAGAAGATGAATATATTGCACCTTCGCAAGCTCCACAAAAATTATTTTGGCTATTAAAACTAGAAGCTTTTAATCTACTTTAACTGTTAACCCATAAATGTCTTTGAAGATAATGAGTCAGCAATAAAAAACTTGTTGAATCTGAAACGTAATGCTCGTGAACAAAACATACTGAAACGAAATTTTATCGTACACGTAATTTGCATAGCAAAAATATTATAAGATTATTTTATCTTTCAACAGAGCAAATGACTACAGATATCATGAATAAAACAATCCCTAAAATAAAATTCCAATTTTTCAGGAATCAATTAAATTTTTTAATTAGGTTTCATTGGTTTCCTCACAAATATTTCTTAATTTTATGTTACCAACAGTGGCATATAATCACAAAGTATATCTTGTGAATTTTAATTTTAATGAATGAATAATTTAATGTGAATAATTTAATTTTCTGAAACTTTTTAACGCTTAAATAGTTTACTTAGATACAGTACAGTCATTTACTGTTCTGAAATAAATGGAATTAGCGTTTTTACTAAACCTTTTAACAAAATTCTGTTATTAAAAGAGACTGTCATAGAAAACGTTAACAAGGATTTACGTGTAGGTTTATGTTAGTTTAAAGGATCTGATACTTATTCTTAGTAAATTTAAGTTCCGGTTCAGGAAAAAAGCTCATACATTAACTTTTAAATTTGCAAATATCTGTTTGTATAATACAGATGAAATTTTTAAAGCTTATTTAAATGTAATAAAATTCCCACCGGATAATGTTCTTTATATATATATATGCTCAAGGTTCTCTTGGAATGGCAAGTTAAAATACTGCAGATATTAGTAAGAAAAGGAGAATTTTTCTAAAAAAATTATCGTATCATTGATAGAGGAATATTTCCAACGAAATACATTTAGCCTGAAATATTTTATATTCTAGAGGATCCTGTAAGATTAGGGGAGTTTATTAAATTTACTTGCTTAATTCAAAATCATTATAATCTTATAAGAAGAAATAGGATCAGTTCCCACAGAGATAGCTTTCTAAGCAACACATTTCGAAAAAATCTTTATCAGTTCGGAGAACTATTTATGCTTCTTATTATTAATAAGTCGGATGTGATTTTATGCGTTAAACTGCGTGGGGATGATTGAGCTTTCAATCTGACTTACTGAATTTCTAAATGAACTGAATCTTCAGAGACTACCAGAACTTGGTGGTCACCAAACTTGATCAAACACCAAAACTTGATCTTCATAGACCATCAAAACTTGTTTTTCGCATAGTAAATAGCATTTTAATACTTAATTTTTTTAATTTTTGAAAATTTTAACTTACATACATGAAAACACATTGTTTTGAATATGTCAAAGTAGAAAATAATGAAGTTTACAGATTAGCGCGCCTTATTTCAACGAATTGCATTAACGTGCAAACTTTTTGCATTGTACAACTTTAAGAATATCCAGAAAGGAATTTTTTTCATGAATTCTGCATCTATGAAACTGCATTTAGTATAAGACTGAAAAATAAGGCTGTAACTTACTTTAATTTAAAACTGTAAAAATAAGTCACAGGAAAAGCAAGATGTCAAATTTGAGACTCAATCAATGTGAAGCTTATCAAAATATAGCAAACCTGTTTTCATTGAGTATTTTTTAATTCTTATCGTTGAAATGTTTGACTATATAGTGAACCTTCTGTAAGATAACCACTCATGTCTCAAAACGAACTTTGGTCTCCCATGAGGAAATCATCTTAGAGAAGTGACGTATTCAGAAATACTAGTCACTTTACAACAGTGGTCATTTTAAAAGTTGTCACCAAGAGAGTTCCCTATATATCACTTAATGTAATGTTAAATATAAGATGGCGATCCTCAACGCATTTCTAGTTAGAAAAGTTGTTTTCAGATACGGAAAAAAAGATTAGAATTCATTATGTTAGACAATGTTTCTCGTGGATTTCGTGTTTGCGTGACATCACATTCAAGGCATGAAAATGGACTCAATATTTGAAAAATCTAATTTGCTGATGCAAAAATAAGAGAAAAAAGAAGTCTGCTACACTCTTCCCTCCAAAAAGAAAAAAAGCTATGCTTAACATTAACATTGACTTTCAATAATGCATTTCCGTAGCTTAGAATTACATTCATTACTGCAATTGTTCTGGTATTTTCCTCTTTATTACCATGAATGAGATTGAAGTTTGAGTAAGTCAGACTCTCATAGGAAATTAATTTGAAGTAAAGCTAGGAATGTCTTTGAAGAGATTACCTCTCCCCCAGAGGAAGGAACAAGATACCACACAAAACTACGCTAGGAAACTTGAGCGAAACGCAAATAACTTGATCGCAAGTTTCCTTCATTTCTCAAAATACTCGATTAGAAGATATTTATTGCTTTTCCAATCAACTACAGTTTAGTATAGCGAAGCAGCTTACCTGTTTTAGAAAACGTCATATATTGCAAAACGTGGAAATCTAAAGTGGAAAAAGTGTTTTCCAAACCTAAAGTAGAAATTTAATTATTTAAAAAATAATTAGATTTCCAATTTAGACGATAGGTTTCGATCTAGTTATCAGGACTTAGCTTTCTGTGTGTATTCTTTGAGAACATGGTGAATTACTTACAAGGTTCTTATCCTCAAATTCTAAGTCCTGAACTGGAACAGGGAGCGGAAGGTACGCTATGTTCTGATGTAACTGCTGGGCTGGAGAATAACTGCACGTGAAGGGATTTGAAATCCTCTTTTATTCAATCACTATTAAATACAAACCTCCCAATTCGGGAGAGATACAGAACGTAACAGACCACACTTTGGTCGAACTTAACAATCAAATAAATTTAAATAAATTAAAATAGAACTTAAATTAAACTTTGCTTCGCAGAGCAATTCGCGGAAGTTGGCCTCTATCTAAAAGGGTGCGTAGCAAGGTATACTAAATACTACCGCACTTTAATTTATTTTACAATGCAATCACGTAGTAAGCACTATGGCTTATAAATTTAAACTGCTAGCTGGTCAGGCGAACGTTGAGCAGCGTGACCGTGATCTGAGGCAAAGCTCTCACACACCGAGAGGTTTCTACCTCTGGCTTAAATAGTGCTTGGCTGAACTTCAAAAATTAGCATAAGCTAAAAACGCGCGCTTCTTCTGACAGGAAGTTGAAGCAGAGAGGAGATAGAAAAGATTTAAATTAAAATAAACTTGGTTAGTTTAACTAAAACCTTACATACTTCCCGCCAGAATTGCGATAGTTAAACTACTTTGGTCCAAACGGACCATGTTGAAAACTAGCAATTCTAAATAGTCGAAAATTTCACTGTTCTAAACTTAGGCCAACTCTTACAAGGCAATATATGTTTGTGTAAAATACAGACGAAATTTTCTGGAACAACAATCTTCAACATTTTTTTTTTCAAGTCTTATTCTTCAAACAGTCTTACTCCTTCCAGCAAAATCTGGAAGGAAAACAACTTTAGTATGACATAATAACAGAATAATTCTAAGTGGTACAAATCCTTTTTTTTTTTTTCTGTGTAATTTTGCACACACACATTATCATTCAAGCACAATTAAATTCTTCCCCCGTATGCTCTCTCACCGGTGTTGGATGTAAAGCAAACCGCCATTGCGGGTTTTTATGTGTTCGGGGGTGTTCAACTCTTCCACCTACAATCGACTAACATTAGTTAGAACTTGACATACGAGACCTGAAAAAAACGCCCTATAACCAGCTAATCCTAAGGTTCTCACTAGCTTTATGTCTAACACTTTAAGTGTATTTGGTGGAGAGCCTAATTAACACTTGCATTCTAAAATAGTGAATCTTTAACTTTTCATGCATACAAATTCGCAGTTTGCACACAACATTCACATTAATATTGCACTTAACGTGCATTGCTAGCATAATATTATTTGTTACATTTCATAACACATTAACAATTTCACAGCAATCCTGAAATGCAAATAGAAGTTAAATTTCTAAGCTTACAGAAATATAGGTTAAATTTCTAAGCTTACAGCAAGTGCTTCCTATTCCTTTCTCAAGGTACTTTCTTGAAATATCAAATTACATTGAATTAATAGTCTACAGACTAAATCGTGTTTTTCAATTTTCCGAATTTTCATTCTAGACATTTTACAAGTCTTTAGACAAAGCGTCGTACAAAATCATTTAGTTAACATATTCTTTTCAGCAATTCATTGCTTTTACAGAATTAATCTATTTACAAAATTAAGTAATTTTAAATCTTTAAGAATTACAATTTCTTTTAACAAAACATTTTACTTTCCATATGAGAACTTATCGCTCACTTGGCGTAAAAGTCAACCTCGCTTGAGGTAAAATCAGTCCTGCAACTTGCAGTATACTCAAAAATTAACTAAACTTTTGAATACGAAATTGTACTTATCTTATTATGATCGTCCATCCTTTTCTTGGCCCAATCTTTAAAACTTGAGTAAGTTGTGGCCTGGTTCAGTTTCCTCGTTTTTCGTTGTTCTTTCGGAGCCTGCTCGTCTCTTTTTCTTTTGAAATTCCGTCGTTGTATCCTCGGCAATTTCCTTTGTAGAGGAGGTTGCTCCGCTGGACGTTTGGTGGACTGGGCCCTTCTCTCCTGGGCCCTTGCTCGTTGCTTGTCCTGGTTCCTGCTGTATTCGGGAAGTTGATTCTCAGGCTGCAATCGACGTTTCTTGCTTCTCAGGCACCTGTCCGATGATTCCACAGTTCTTTTGGATACATTGGGCTTCCCTTGCCCATTCTGCTTTCTTCTCTTGGTGCGCTCGTAATTCCGTTCGTAGATTTGTTCACCTGCATCGTGAGACTTTCTTTTGAAACCACCTTTTTGGTTCTTATTTCTTTGTTGGGGGGGAGCTTTCTTCTTCTGACATTTCGATGCCGTTGTAGCTGGTTCCTGCTGTTTTTGCTGACGTATATCTTCCTGGCTAGTCGATTGCCTCGGATCCTGAAACGAATCTTTAAATACAGCCATTTTGCTGCGATTATAGAACGGTTTTATTTGGTCCACATTCGCTTTGAGCGTTTGACCATCATTTCTTTTTAATATAACCACTGCCCCCGTAATTTGTTCAATTGTGAACGGGCCTTCAAAACGCGGAAAAAATTTCCCCACCTTTTCCTCTGGGGCATTTGACAAGTTGTGTTTAATCTTCAACACTTCATCTCCCACATTGTACTTGACCTCTCTTCTTTTTAGGTCATAGTACAATTTCTGTTTTCTTTGGGCCATTTCTATATTTTCCGTCGCTTCCCGTATTAACTTTTGTATATCACTCATTTTAAATTCTTCTGCCCTTTCCTGTACAAAGAACAGTTTATCTAGGGGGGTCAAGATCTTTCTTCCTAAGAAGAGTTCAGCGGGTGTTTTTTGTGTAGTATCGTGTTTGGCGGTCCTAAGGGCAAATGCAAATTCATTTATATGGCTATCCCAGGTAGAGTGATAGTTTTTCACATAACTACGAATTATTTTCACTACATTTCTATTCACCCGTTCCGCTATGTTTGACTGCGGACGATACGGGACCATCTTTAGATGACGTATGCCCAGTTTTGCACACATTTCCTCAAACATTTTACTAACAAACTGAGGACCATTGTCTGAAATAACTTTTAGGGGCGCCCCGTATTTTAAAATATACTTATTTAGAATTGAATCTACTACAATTTTTGCAGACGCGCGTTTTAACGGAATTAACTCTAACCATTTGCTAAAATGATCCACTATAACTAAAAGATATCGGCTTTTATTAACTTTACTTCGAGGGTAAGGTCCAAGTAAATCGATGCCTATTATTTGATTTGGGAATTCTGATTTAATACTATTTAGGAACCCGGCCGGGCGGAAATTAACATAATTATTTAATTGACATGTTGGGCACGACTGGACATACGCCCTAGTAAACTTTTGCAGTTCTGGAAAGAAAACTGCCTCGCGAACTCTCTGAACAGTTTTTCTTATACCTAAATGAGCCGAAATGGCACAATCATGCAACTCTTCTAATACATTCAACCTCATGCTAGCTGGGATAACCGGTCTATATTCATGATTCTCATTAGTAGCTTTCGTATAGAATAACAGTCCGTCAATTAATTCGTAATTTTCGGCCCTATTTCTTATCGGCACAATATCCGGATGATTGAAATTCTCAGGGTCGGCCAAATAATTGTATATATTTTTGAACTCCGGATCTTTTTTGAGTTCGGCTATTACTGTTTCACGAGAATCTAATACTTTGGATGTTAACATGGCTATCTTAATTACACTTCCATTTTCATCTAAGTTAATTCTGCTTAAAGCATCTGCCACAACATTTTCTTTTCCCGGCGTATGTTTAATTATTAGGTTATATTCCTGTAATTTGAGAGCCCACCTTATTAATCTGGGTGATAAATTTTTTCCAGAATAGAGTCTAGTGACCGCCGCGTGGTCGGTATATACAGTTACTGGAGAACTTCCAAAGAACACACGAAATTTCTGTACTGATGCTAACACTGCGAGAGTTTCTCTCTCTGTTGCGGAATAGTTTCTTTGGGTTTCATTTAATGTTCGGCTGAAAAAAGCCACGGGCTGACCATTTTGGGAAAGCACTGCACCAATCGCGAAATCTGAAGCGTCCGCTGAAATCTCTAATCCCTTATCCCCTTCTGGAAATTTTAAGACGGGAGCTTGAGTCAATGCGTCTTTCAATTTTTGAAACGCCAAGTTGGCTTCTGCTGACCACGAAAACCTAGCTTTTTTTCTTTTCAACTTTAGCAGTGGCTCAGCTATTTTTGCAAAGTCTTTAATGAAAGCCCGGTAATATGAACACATCCCGAGAAACGACGATAATTTCTTCGCTGTTTTAGGAACAGGATAATTTCTAATGGCTACTATTTTTGACTGATCCGTTTCGATTCCCTTTTGGGAAATTTTAAATCCTAAATAACGTAACTCTTTTGCGGCAAATTTACATTTAGACGCATTTATCTTTAAACCAGCTTCGTTTAACAATGAAAATACTTTTCTTAAATCTTGTAAGTGTTGTTCTAGAGTACTACTCGTAATTATAATATCGTCTAAATATATGAAAGTGCTTTTACCAAGGACTGGTCTTAAGACGATGTCCATACATCTTTGGAACGTTGCCGGCGCGCCGGATAATCCGAACGGCATTCTAAGAAATGCGTACGTACCAGATTTCGTTATGAACGCGGTTTTGTGTACGTCCTCGGGTTTTACCCCAATCTGAAAATAGCCACTCGTGAGATCTAATGTAGTCATGTATTTTGTAGACGAAATATTTCGAATAATTTCTTCAATTATCGGCAACGGATATACAGGATATTTTGTAACTGAATTTAACTTGCGATAATCTATAGCAAAACGCCACCGCTTCGGGTGCGTAATCGGGTAATCATTATTTTTCTTACACAGGACAACGGGGCTAGCATAACTGCTAGAAATTGGCGTGATGATTTTATTCTTTAACATCTCTTTAATATGATGTTCAATTATTTCCTCTTTTGTCCTATCATATCTATATGGCTTTTGCCTAACTGGCTGAGCGTCCCCCGTGTCAATGTCGTGGTTCACCACCTGCGTAAAGCCTGGTACATCACTAAATAAATTCGCAAAGTGACTTACCAGACCTTGGATTTTCTCTTTTTCCTCTGCTTGTAAATGTTCCAAGTCCAGCTGCGGGGGCTTATCATTCTTCGCTTCAATTGGCTTCATATTTAATGTTAGTTCTCCCCCCTTGAAATCAATTTTTGCTTCTGCCAAACTAAAAAAGTCCACACCTAGAATAATACAAGTCTGCAGGTTACGCACAATATAAAACAGGATTCTTACCTGTTCGTTGTTGATACGCACGAACAATGGTACTTTTCCTAAACAGCTACATTTTTCTCCTTGGGCCGCTATGACATCCGTGTCTCTTGCACTAAAAATTCTGTAACGTCGAAAGTGCTTCTTAAAGAATCTTTCCGATACGAAGCTGCTTTGGGCTCCTGTATCCAAGAGGGCTGTCGCCGGTATGTTGTTGATTAGAACTTCAATCTTCGGCAAACTCAAATTCTTAACGACCACGGTGTTTAAATTGATTTTGGAAGGGTTTTGCGCTGCTTCGGACTTCTTCACCTTCCTCGAAGAAATCCCTCTTAGTTTAAATTCTTTTTCTTCTGGTTGCCCTCGGAATCTTTGCTTGTTCTTCTATTAAATTCCCTTCGTTCGCCGCTCGCTTTAGGAGACACATCTTTCTTCGGCCATTGCTTCGCCTTATTCCCGTAACTTTGATTTTGCTTTTGCTGCGGTCTTGGCGAACTCCACTGACTTCTTCGCTCAAATTGGCGTCGTCGTTCGTTGTCGGCTGTTCTTCGGCTTTCAAATTGTACCGCGAGCTCAAATAATCTGTCTAATGTTGTTGGATTTCTTAGTTCGATGAAATCTTGAACTTGGGGCAGTAGCCTAGGAAGTATAACTTGAATAATTTCAGGATCCGGGCGACTTCCATACAAAAGCTTGAAAACTTGAATTTTCCTCAAAATAAAATTAGACAAATCTTCTATTCTTTCTTGGTATCGGCTAAACAGTTCAGCTTCCAATCTGGCTCGATCTCGCACCACGGGAAATGCTTTCACTAGAGAATTCTTGAAATTTTCATACGTGTATGTGGGGCTTCCTGGTTCCCCCAAGAGATTCTTTCCGATGCACTTGAACCAACTTAGCGCTTGGCCCTTCAAAGCGCTGGTAGCAAGAGCGACTTTCTGAAATTCGTGGACTGGATATAGCATGAAGTGGGAGTCTAGCTTTTCCAGGAAATTGATTACGGCTGTCTTGCCGTCAAAACTTGCCGCTGGCTTCATGGCTGCTCGCATGGTTTGTACGATGTAGCCGAATCCTTCTATGCCAGGAGGTGCTATCTCAGGATTCTGGACAGGTACAGCAGGTGTCTCAGGTTCGTCTTCTTGTTGCTGAGGCCATCCTCTTCTTTCTGTGCGGGCGCCATTATCAGGACTTAGCATTCTGTGTGTATTCTTTGAGAACATGGTAAATTCTGTAAAGGGTTCTTATCCTTACGTTCTAAGTCCTGAACTGGAACAGGGAGCGGAAGGTACGCTATGTTCTGATGTAACTGCTGGGCTGGAGAATAACTGCACGTGAAGGGATTTGAAATCCTCTTTTATTCAATCACTATTAAATACAAACCTCCCAATTCGGGAGAGATACAGAACGTAACAGACCACACTTTGGTCGAACTTAACAATCAAATAAATTTAAATAAATTAAAATAGAACTTAAATTAAACTTTGCTTCGCAGAGCAATTCGCGGAAGTTGGCCTCTACCGAAAAGGGTGCGTAGCAAGATATACTAAATACTACCGCACTTTAATTTATTTTACAATGCAATCACGTAGTAAGCACTATGGCTTATAAATTTAAACTGCTAGCTGGTCAGGCGAACGTTGAGCAGCGTGACCGTGATCTGAGGCAAAGCTCTCACACACCGAGAGGTTTTTACCTCTGGCTTAAATAGTGCTTGGCTGAACTTCAAAAATTAGCATAAGCTAAAAACGCGCGCTTCTTCTGACAGGAAGTTGAAACAGAGAGGAGATAGAAAAGATTTAAATTAAAATAAACTTGGTTAGTTTAACTAAAACCTTACATAGTTAGTCCTCGTATGATGTTAAAATATTCATACCAACAAATTTTATTCTAGATCAATTGAAAAAAACCTTATTTTTAAGACACTTATCAATATTTGCTATAATGTTTCTGGATATGAATGTGATTTCCTCCCTTTAAATTACAGGCACGTTTTTTACCTGCACAATGAATTTTAAAAAAATGAATGTTCCAACAATTTTCATCGTCAGTAAATGGCACCTCATTTAAAACTCTTTTCAGAATGTAAAATAGGTTGGTGAATTTATGGAACTTTCTAAAAGTTATTCCTTCACTGTCGAACATAAATCCCTGGGCTAGACGTTACTGTGAAAATCCAAGAAAGTTTTTTGAGGAAAGCAAATTTCACAAGATTTAAATATGAGCAGTTTTTATAATGGAAAAGAATTTTCATGCGATTCATGTCCTTGACCTCCTTTCCGATCTTGCGACATCTATAACACCTGCAATGTTGCTGGTATTCTAATTCCAGTTCTTCTAGTCTAGAAACGAGCATCTGAACAACTTAAGGAAAACATTTTCTTTCCTTGATCTATTATCGTATTTTTCCGATTCTAAGACGCTCCTCTTAATTTCAGTAATCCCAGCTTTGATTTACTGTCAACAATAATACTATATCTCTTTAATTTAGTAAGTAGCAAAAATTAATTATTTCGGAAGAATTAGTAATTCAGAAAATTCTGTTATTTTACGATGCCATTGATTCTAAGAAGCATGGCGTTTCTAGCCATGTTTATGCGTGGAAAACTGTGTCCTAGGAACGAAGATCATAAAGTCTGATGGAATATCTAGAGATGTACTTATTAAACTTAAAAGTACAATGTTTAAGGAAATTTGTTACAGAAACAAATATTTTACCATAGAAAATTTGAATTTCCAACTCAGTTTTAACAAATATCTTAAAAGCGACAACAAATTTGAAATATAAAACATCTTTTTCTTACATCAGAAAAGCTCTCCAGTTAGTCCTCTATCTCCCACGACGCGACTTCCTTTCATTTTTACGATTACCGGGAATGAGAAATTGCACGGGACTCAAATCTGTAGCGGAGAATTAATTATTCAGTGCGGCTAATGGGAGGGCTTACCGTAACAATATGATTAGACCCAACAGCACGCGACGCGGGCATTTTCAACAGCTGAACACCGCTGGCAAGACGTGGTTGTCGTTTCGGAAGGCTTAAAATAACGATCTCCTCGTAGTCTTTATTACCTAAGAACTAAATCCTTAGAATACAATGTTTAAATCAGATGGAGAACTGCGGGTGTTCTACAGTGCGTTGCTTTTGTGTGTGCTTTATCTGTACATGACCTAAGAGAGTAGTGGGATATTAAAGAGGATTAAATAAAGGGTGGTAGAGTAATAACTTAATCGTGAATAACTGATATGAATCAGGTTTCACGGGTAGTAGAAAATTAATTCTTTGCATCAAGATCACATAAAATACCGTATTTGAGTGCCTTAATTGAGTTTAATTATCTGAACCTAATTATAAGCGTGTCTTAGTCAGAATCTAGATTGGAAAGTCATATTGAATGTATTAACAAACATATTAAGTTTAATAGTTATAGTAATTCAATGATGTTAATCCTGATTCTGTTATCCGTATTGAAATTTTCATATGTTAGTAAAGAGTTGTACTACTGCCAGTAAGTTAAAGAAATGAGCTATATTTATATCGTACGAAATACACATAAAATTCTGAATATCACCGATGCCCAGCAGCAACCGAGCGGTAAAGTCGCTGAACACTGGTAGTTCGGTCTGCGATTCGAATTCCAAGAACGGGCTGGCTGCATGAGCGTTTTCGTCGTTTTCCCCATGTGTAACGTGTATACGAGCCAGTTTCCCTTAGAAAGTTCTCCACGAAGGCATCCCTCCCTTTAGGTAGATAGCTCTCGAGGCTTTGCCATAATCACATGCACATTCCCTGAATGTCACTGCTCATTTTCCCAAACAACTTTCTTTTTTTTTTACAGTAATGCTTAGCCCAGTGATATGCTAGATAAAAAGTTGTACAGTATTAATTTAATGACTAAAACATGAAAATTCGAAGAGCTAAAACTTGCAATGTTATTTAAAATATTGTTTAAAAAGTATTACGTTATTTTATTTATATAAACTGCTGCCATATAGCTGCTTTAAGAATTCATAAATCATTCAAATTCAAAATGCAAAATATTTTTATGTTATCGTCTCTTTCCTCAAAAATTTACGTAAAATGTTCTAAGTAACCAACTCTTAAATGAAGAAAGGAATGTTTTCCAAATAATAAAGAACGCTGATTTATTATTCTTTGAAAGTTATTATTTAGTATTCTTTGAAGTTAAAAAATTAACATTAATAGTTTTAACGTTTGCCATAAATCAAAGAGCAATTAAAAACTAGATCTTACCTTTTTAAAAAAACAAAACGAAGTAAATTAAAAATAACTAGAATTAAAAATAAAACAATGAATCAAGGTAAAATATACGCTTTTTATTTAAAGATAATTTAAATGCAAGATTTTTAAATCAATTTCTTAAATGATGGAATTTCATACAAATAATTACGAATATTTTCATAAATTTTTTAAAGGAAAATTCAGCTTCAAACCTGCACAAACATTCCCAACAAGTGTACTTGAAGGCGTACATTGTACTCCAAGTATACGTAAAGGCTCACATAATATACTATATATATATATACTACATTTTTAACATGAATGGCATTTACTAAATACACCAAGTATACGTAAAGGCTCACATAATACACTATATATATACCACATTTTTTACATAAATGCCATTTAATAAATATTTGTCAAACGTGTTTCAATTGCGGTCCATTTTTATAAATTGAAATGTTCTGCAGACCAACTTACTGTTGTTCCCCTCAAAAGCAATTTTTTTAATATATGTAACTATCTAAAATTTATTTAACTTTTTTATTGGTATAAATAATTAATTTAGTAGAAGGAAATTTATTTTTAATAATTCGAGGCTATTAGTATTTGGATAATCTTTACGTTATTAACTAAAAATTAAATAAGTGTTGGTACTTATATAAGGCTTATTTTACATTAATGATACACATTAATGTGCATTATTACACACACCGTTTCTTGCATAGTTGTTCTACGCTTGAATGTACGCAAACATAGTTTGAACAGATAAATGTTATGACCTATACATTAACCTATAACCACCTATACCTAATCGCAATGACCTATACATTAACTATTTTTTATCTAAATATTTTACAGCTTGTCAAAGAATTAATGATACAGTGTTAAAACAATAGCTTGAATTTTTAATTCAAAACTCAATTACAAAAAGAAAAAACATTTGCAATTTTAAATTGCATTTACTATAAATGCAGAAAATGTTATCAGATCCCCAAAATTAAGATTGTTAATGTGTTAAAAAAAGGTTCATATTTTATAGAAATATTATGCTGTCATTTCGAAATTAATATGTGGTACGTAGAAGATGTTGACCTGAACCGAAGTATGGTGTGTTTACGTCTTCTGTTCAGGGCTTAAGTTCAGTCAAAATCCATTGGAGTCTGGCTTCGGTATTTTTTTGGGGGGGGGGTCTGAAAGAAAATGTAATTTCATCAATCAAGAGCCCTAAATAAGCTGAGCCCGGATATTTTATTTAAGTATTTGCTAAAATATGTTATTTTTATTAATCACTTCACACTTTATTCCTTTATTATTGTTATTATTCACTTCTATTGACAACCTTC
>KK116548.1:10496-41488 GCA_000611955.2 Stegodyphus mimosarum | reverse complement strand
GGAAATTTCTAATTTTAATGAATTGACTTAATGTTAGAGCAGTATTTATGTGATCAAGAAATACTGATTTTTTTTTAATTGCTTGAAGTATGGTTATAGGTTTATGTAATTTGTGCCTATGAAGAGTTAAAAATTTGGGTTTTGATTTTGTTTGAGAAAAAAAAACTGAATTGTTAATATCTTAAAGTTAATTTTGGTTAGATTTGTAAAGTTGCGCGGGAACAGAGATAGTTGGCTTAGAGATTCATTGATTTTTTTTGGAAGATAGTTTTCAGCTGGAGTGAAGTTTCTGTTTAGTTTTTATGAGTAACTGAATTTCTGCCTATTTTGTGAAGAGTTTTTGCTGTCTGAGTATGAGTAACTGAATTTCTGCCTATTTTGTGAAGAGTTATTGTTGTCTGAGAAAAGTGTAAACAGTGAAGTTTGGTATTTTATGAGAATTTGTGAGAATTTTGGAGAATTTTGGTGACAAGGTAGAATTTGTTGTGGTGTAGTTTAGGAAATGAGGATAATTACTCTTCTGCAATTTTTGTGCAGGCGTTCAAAATGTTTATGTGCTATTCTGCTGTGAAAATTATTCAGCGAGTAGTTTAACTGGGTTTTGAACCATGAACTTAATTGTTATCTGATTAGGGAATCAGATTTTCATTATTTTTCTAGCATTTGTTACTGGATTTTAGTTCTTGATTGAATTTTTTGCCGATTTAAGGTTAATTCTAATTCGTATTTGAGTTTTGTGCTGAATAAGATCGTTGGTGTGACTTGAGAATGAATACTTATACGGGTGACTTCAGGTTGCTGGAGCAGTTTTTTTGAATTTGGTATTTTGAATTTTTATTTAGTATATGTTATGCATTTCAGTTTATTGCCAGCGTTTTAGACTCACAAGACTTGTTGCTTGTAAGTTTGGGTAGAGACACTGCCAGGTTTCAGTGTGGATTTTTCCTTGGAGCTTAGTGTACAGATTTGTGGATTATAGGATTTGAGTTTGAGTTATTTTGGGATTTGAGTTTTAAAACACTTCCTCCTTGTTTGAGATTTTCACGTTTATTCCTTGCAGGTTTTTGGTAGTCTCTTTGGTAATTTTTTTTTGTGTTTATGCTAAAGACTGCATTTCACAATTGCAGTGCATGCACTTTTCGGTTCTGAACTGACTGCTGTCTCGTTTTCTAAGTTGGGTTTTGTATGTTTCATTTTTGCTTTGGGCGTTTTTGTATAGATGTTGCTCAAGACTGCATTTTCTCAAAGCAGTGCACATTCCCTAAACAGCTCTTTTGCGATTTTTGTTTCATACTGTCTAAATTTTTTTTGTGGGTAATTTTTGAACACCTTTTTGTTATTTTGAGATTTTCTATATGTGTTCTTTAACTTGCTTCGGTTCATTCTTGACGTATTCCTGTGATAATTTGTTTAGATTTTTTTTCTGTAAATGGGTTATTTATGAGTTTTGAGTACATTTGAAGTATCTAGAATTTTTCTTTTGCTCTTGGAAGAAATATATAATTTTTTTTCGATTTCTTTAATTGGTTTTCTTTGTAGAGTGGTATGCACACGTTTGAGAGTTCTCTTAGTTTCGGTTCTTAGTTCTTCTTTAGGAAGTTTTTCGGCTGGTCCGAACTTTTTTTCTTGGGTTGAAATCAAGTTGCAATTAAATTTTTTTTTGTTTTTCCTGGCGAGGGCACGCTTTAGTTTTGGATTACTTGTGATTAAGCTACTGAGTTCCGTTTCTGGAGTTTTTCGCTACGTGTTGGTACTTCTATTTCAGTTTAGAGCTTAATTTCTTATAAGTGTTTCTGGTTCATGCTGGAGTTGGTTTATTAGAAATAAAAGCATGTATTTTTTTTTATTCACTAGTGGTTTAATTTGGTTTTGGTTTGTGAGCATTTTGTTTACCAAGTTAATAAATAAGGGTATTTATGACACTTCACTCCTGCTGTTTGTTTTGAGTTCGGTTCATTTGAGTTGTAACTAGATTTTTGCTTTAATTTGCTTAACTGATTGCTTGTGTGTAAACTTGAATATTTGTTGGTACTTAACTTGCTATTGTTTTGGAAATGCTGTTTTTCTGCAAAAAAATTTTTGTTGCACAATAATTTTTTCCCGGTTCGTGGGGGGAATGTTGTGTCGCGAATTCTGTGTTTTTAATTTAAGTGTTTTTAATGATTTAAGTAATCAATTATTTAAGTATTTTATTTGTATTTGTATTTGGTTTTTTTAAGTTTGAAATTGTGAAGAGCGTAATGAATATATATATTTGGAAAGTGTGTACTTAAGATCTTTAAGCAATTATTTTTCCTTCTTCGGTTCAATTTCCTAATGAGAATGGGGGAGCGTCTTCTAACGGATGTAACATCTGTGGGAAATGCCTTTTAAGATGACAGTTGCAACATTGAGTAGTATATCGTTGTTCTCTTGTCTTTGTTCCAAACATGGGAAAGTGAACACTGTAGTTGGGCCTCCCGCTGTGCAGTTAAGTTTCACCATTTGTGATGTCGCCTTGTTTATGGCCTCAGTGGAAGTTGTAAATTTAATCTTTGAAAGGGCAGTTTTTTGTTGTTTCTTATATTTTTCGCTTGTTAGCAGAGGGGGTCGAATGTTTAGTTTCCAGTTTTCGCAGGTGCTACTGTAGACAAGGACTTAATTCTGATTCGTTTGGGGGTCTGAACTTGTCCTATTAAATTATATTGAAAAGTCTCGGATTGGCAAAAATTTAATTTTATGTGTAACTTTTGGACCTGCAATTGTGAGTGGAAGGAGAAACCGAGTTTTCCTCGGTTGTTGCGCGAGTTTTGAAGTTTTTTTTATCGCAGTCTTCGAGAGAGTTTTGAGTTGAATATTTGGCAGAGGGGTCTTTTTGGCCCTGCGGCCGGGCTTACCCGGGCATGGGTGGCTTGCGCTTGCGTTCTGCGGACGAACTCGGCCTTTAGCTGAGGAGATTTGCGATGCTGCGGTCGTATCCCGGCGGGTGGCTCGCGTTTGCGATGCGGCATGATGTGATTAATGGAGAATTTTCTTCTAATTTGCGAGAAGTGGAACTCAGAGCGAACTCTTCCAAGTTTGAAGCGGGTTTTCCCGTAAAACGGAAGTGTAAGGGCTCGTACCTAAATGAAGCTCTCTGTTCGTGAGAAGGAAAAGTTTCAACATTCTGTCCCCGGAGGTTTCTCCTTCAACCTTAATGTTTTGGAATTTTGATTGCCGGGCTCTTCATCTTTGAGGTTCTACAAGAGGTCATTTTTCGTGGACTTTTTGAATTTGATTACCTAGGACCAGTTCAATGGCGGAATTCATCTGCAGCCTGTAGCTTCCTGTGATGTCGTCGCTTATAGCCCATGATGATGAAATTCCGGTATTTCAACTGTGAGTTACATTATATTTTCTTTGGTAGTTGTCTTAATTAAATCTTGCGTAACGAGTAAAAAAAATATATAAAAGCATTATATAATAGATAAAAACTATGTGTCTTGGAAGAATTTAATGTTATTGTCAAAAATAAGAAATTTATGTTAATTGTAATTTCTATAGAAGTTGTATGATATCCAGTTTAAATGATTCATTTAATGTACCAGTATTTCTAAGTAACCGTTATCATGTTAAACTAAAATTTTATTTTGATAAATGATTCTTGGAGAAATTTAATGTAGAATATTAATTGCATTTGTATGTAAGGGTAGTCTGGCCAGGTCTCCCATAAATTTATCCTAGACAATTAATAAATTAGTTTGATTATGTGTTATTACTTGCATTTGTTTTTTTCTGTGTGTATGTAGTGTGTCTGTTCAGTCACTCCATTTGTTTGAGCCGGGAGGCCTAAGTTGGTCTGTTCAGTCACTCCATTTGTTTGAGCCGGGAGGCTTTTAAGAAACATGGAGATTCTGCTTGGGGTTATTGAAAAATGTTCATGCCTTTTAGGGTACTCACAACGCACCCTGTTTTTAGCAAATATGTACTAATCACTTTTTAATGATACTTGAATATGTTTTAAGATAGATTTTGTTATGACTTTTAGGTGCCAAGAAAGTTAAAACTAGTTTTTTTAGAAATGGAACTGATTGATTGGTGTTTGAATACTTCTTCTCGGGTGCTTAAGAGGTTTTGATTAATGAATAAGAACTTGTGATTCTTGAGTTTATTTTAAAATGAGTGAATTATAGAAATGCTTGGTTGAGATTTAGTATTTAGTTTTACCGAGTTCCAGAGAACATTTATTCCAGCTTCCTTTTCAGGTTAAGTTTATTAAGAAGTTTTGCATTGCATTGCTATGTGTGAATTAATTGCTTTAAGAAAAGTTATATTTAATATTATTTTGAGTCAGATCAACCAATTAGTTCCTTCCTCTATTTTCTAACCAGTTCATCTTAGTAAGTTTTATTTTAGTTTAGTTTGTCCGGCACCTAGAGAGAGTTGAGTATATGGGTTTAAATTTTAAAAAGTTAAAAGTAAAACCCCTTAAGGTTTAAGGGATTTTCTCTATTTAACAATAGTTGTTAAATACTAAGTTGTAAAATACTAGTAGTCTAAAATTAGGCATTGCATTGTGTGGTTAAATTTTTAAAAATTTCGTAAGTTTATTAAGAAGAATTTGCTTTGCCTTGCTATGTGTGAATTAATTGCTTTAAGAAAAGTTATGTTTAATATTATTTTGAGTCTAGTCCAAACAACCAGTTCCTTCCTCCCTTTCAAACTAATTCATTATATTTAAGTTATATTTTAGTTTTAGTTGGTCCGGCACCTAGAGAGAGTTGAGTATATGGGTTTAAATTTTAAAAGTTAATAGTAAATAAACCCCTTAAGGTATTAAAGTTTTCTCTATTTAACAACTACACACTCACACACACATACGAGTAGTGCAGATTTTAGGAATTAAAGTTTTTCATTATATATATATATATATATATATATATGTGTGTGTGTGTGTGATTCAATTTTTAACTTTTTTATTTCTATAAAAGTTATTATTTTATGAATAATTATTCGGATTTGTCACGTTATCCTTTGTTTTATAACCGATTTTATCACATGATTTTAAAAACTACTGCCACTATTTCATTTTACTTTCGTTTTTATTTCGCATCCTTACAACCGTAAAGTTATAAACAATAATCTACGCAGTGTAACCTTTGTCAGTTCATTTCTGATAGCTACCAGAGATAAATTTAATGTTGATTTACATAATAGTATTTTTTCTTCAAGCATCGAAAATATTTGGCCTGTTCTTATGCACATATCATGTCAAAATCTATTTTTAACTGATAAAAAATAAAGCGCTTTAAAGAACTGTTTCTGCAACCGTCAAAAAATCATGGTAACATCTTAGAAAATCTATTGGTTCAAAATTTAAAAATTCTAATTTACAATTTACTGCAGACACTCTAAAATAAAACTGCTATTAATTTATGGGGCGTTCGCAAAAAGAAAGGCTCCTTAATGCATCTGATGATATAAATCTTTCCGATATTGACCTCACTGAAAGAATGCATTATCGTAACATAAATGTTTTAGATAGATCATATACATTGTAGAAATTTTAATTATAAGATTCAAGATTAATATTTGTAAGAACTAATTACAGTAAAGCAATCTTGAACAAGCTAATTGGTAATTTAATATATACTACGATTAATATTCATATCACAAAATGTTACATTTTTGTACGGTGAGGAATTTTAATATCTAGTAATTTTCGACTGGAAAAATCCATTACCTATTTCTCATTTAGCATTCAGAGCAAAAAGTGCATAGATGCGGTTGCATTTGCTTGCAACAGCGATTTTGAATACAGCTGTGGAAAACTAATAATTGTAACTAAATAACTAACATATTTAAATATTTAGTCTGATATATGTTAGAAATATGATTGGAAAATTCTTTGAAATAATGTTTCTAATTCCGGCTAAACAAACTGTAGCGATATAAAACATAACTTCAGGATTCGAAATTCAACGTTATGTAGTAAATAATTTATACAACTTTAACTATCATTCTTGTAGTTATTTCAAAGAATTCGTTAGAAAGCTTTTGTTTGAAACGCTGCTTAATGAAACAATTTTTCATTTAAAAGCACAAAGTACTTTAAAGGACTATATATACTAAATATAGCTGCTAAATTTGATTTATTAAATTCTAACCAAGAAATTCAATGCAGTGTATGTTTTCATACTACTTGCTAAAAATGGTAATCCTGAACACAGTACATGATCCCAAATGAAATCTGATACGCTTTCAAAAGCGATATAACAGGATTTGACCTGGAATTTTGATTGAAAAGTTAAAATCAATATACAGGGTGAACTTTTTTAAAGTGACAGTGTTTGGAGCGCCCTGTAGCGCGATCTAATAGCCGAAATGGCACCAAACTTGGTATTTAGACTAATCAAGACATGGGAAAACGAATTCCGTGAAAAAAAATTTTAGCTCCAAAAATCGCCGTACATTAACTTCCCCGCTGAGGAATTGAACCACATTCAATGTGAGCACCGTTCTCAGAAACAATACCGTGCATTCTGTGCACAACGTTCTCCACAGCCCTATGTAACATATATCACGAGGAATATTCCGCACTGTCTTTGTTATGTTGTCCTTTAGAACAGACAAATTTGATACTCCACCAACATAAACTTGAGATTTCAAATAACCCCAGAGCCAAAATCGCATGGCGTGAGGTCAGGGGAACGAGGCGGCCATGCAACTGAAAAACTGCGACTTATGACTCTATCATCAGTGAAGTTTTGGCGCAAAAGCTGCTTTACCTTATTATTAATGTGTGGCGGAACACCATCCTGCATAAAGATTGTCTGTTGGAGACGGTTTCTTTGCTGAAGTTGTGGAATAACAAACGTTTACAGCATTTCGTGGTACCTTTCTGCATTTATGGTGCACGTTTGGGGTCCTGTCGGAGTGATGGTCTCAAAAACCAATGGCTCAATTACGAATTAGGCTGGGAATCCACACCAAACAGTGACTTTTGGGGAATTTAATGGGATTTCGTGCACGGTGTGGGGCTGCTCAGAAGCCCAATTTCGGCTGTTTTGTGTGTTTACGGAACCATCGAGATAAAAATGGCACTCATCTTCCCATAGAATGTGCCATGAGAAAGCATCATCAATTTCTACCCTGGCAAGAAAGGATAGAGCGAATGTCACTCGCTTATCATAACCACTTGGTTTCAGTTCGTGCAAGCGGCTGATTTTGTAGGGGTAAAATCCAATAACGCGCCGCAAAACTCTCCATACCGTGGAATAATTCATGTCCAATTGTCGAGCTACACCCCGGGCACTGCTAGTACCAGTAATGGTTCCCTGCGATCATTCGACAATTGCAGTTGCCACATCAGTTATTACATCTTCTGATGCTGGTTTACGTCCTCTCTCAGAGCGAATGGTCAGTGACCCCGTTTCCTCGCACTTCTTAATCATCTTCTAAAGACCATTCAGCGATAAAGGCCCCTTTCGTAATTTTTTTCTGGTTCGAAATTCCCGAAGAGCTGTGGATGCATTACATTGATTCATGTAATACAGCTTCACCAGTAACGCACGTTCCGGCAACGTGAGAGGCATGTCCACTGGAGCTCGTTTACTTCAGCTGAGATTATTTGTCGGAGCTGTCCACTACTTGCTTTTATAGCCCCTATTACTGGCGCTGTCATCGCATAACATTTGCATTTTTCTTTGATACCCGCGTTTTATGCTAATTCTCGTTATTGTAAGCTACAGGAGCGCCACAAAATGGCCTAGCGGCGATTTTTTAAACTAATTTTTTTTTCACGGAATCCTTTTCCCCATGTCTTAATTAGTCTAAATACTAAGTTTGGTGCCATTTCGGCTATTAGATCATGCTACAGGGCGCTCCAAACACTGTCACTTCAAAAATTTTACCCTGTACATCTTTATTTTGCTGATTTAATGAAATTAATTTACATATGACAATTGAATATAAAAATACACAATAAAATTACTTTCATTTCAATACTTATTCTTCCTTCAAATTACTAAATCAAATACTGCGTAGTAAAAAAGCACATCTGAGATGTTAGAAATGTATACATATCAAGTAATTACATATGTATTGTTTCCTCCACAAAAGTAATTTTTATATTGCATTCATCTATCTCTCTTGTTATATATTGATAACAAAATGATAGTCTCTATACTCTTTGGTTATACATAATACACACACATATATATCTATATATATATATATGTATATGAAGTTATTTATAATTCGTTCCAAACAAAGTAATTATAAGTTTTTTTCTTTCTTAATAAACAACGGTTTATCTTCACTGAACATAAAATGATACTCTTTATGCTCTTGGTGAATAATGATACTCTTTACACTCTTTAATGATACTCTTCACACACACGCACGCACGCACGCACGCACGCGCACACCCCCCCCCCCACACACACACACACACACACACACACACACACACACACACTTAAAATACACTGCAGTGAAAAATATGTAATTAAATCACTTATAGTAGTAAACATAATGATTTCAGTAATATTTTTAAATGTAATTAATTGTCCCAATTGGTTAAATAATGGTTTCAAACAACAGTTTAAATGACAAAATGAAATTATTAAATAAAACAACATATAATACATTATCTTGTAAATAATGTAATTTCATTTTTATTTTCAGATGATGAATTTGATTAGATGATGGTAAAGCGCATTGGGATTATCAGCCCAAAAGAAGGGATAAATGTTTGTACAGCTTTCTGATTCATATTATGTATAAGAATATTTTGCATATTTCAAGAACTTTAATAAACATCCATTAGTTTGTTTCATAACAGTCCTGAGCCGAAATTCTTTTTAAGTCTTTTCCACATTTGCAGGGAGAAATACTATTTGGATCTGAGAATTTTGGGGGGAAATAGCCGATATTATCTACTTTTTTTCAAACATTTTTAAATGAGAGACCACTACATCCTGCGCGAAATGTAACAATGAGGAGTAGGAATGTTGTTAAGAAAGTGATCTGCGTTGCTATAATGCAAAATTCTGAAAAGGGACATCATTCAACTCCACCCACTCAGCTACTTCAAGCTCCTGACTAATATATAAATCCCATTTCGAGAGACTGAGCAAGACCACGTAACAGAAATAAGCTAAGATGGCACTAAATAAACATATAGTAATGATGCTTAATATTAATTGATGATGTTTAATATTACTCGGATTTATAAAAATCGAAATTTTATGACATAAATATTTCTGCATGCAATGTTTGTGCACGAAAATATAATTAATTTTACTTTAATTACAGCAAGAAAGAAATTTTGAAACTAAAAATGCACGGCGATTTATTATTGTTTCCGTAACGTTCGATAGAATTGTGGTAGTACGCGAAAAGATAAAATAAATATTTTGGGTATAATTAACTGTAAATAAGTAATAATAAAACTATAATACGAATAATGTAAGAAAAACAGATACCTTAAAGTTACATCCTTGAAAATTTTAAACTGCGCTTGCTGAAAGTATTCCTGTTTTGAACGAAATCAAGAATGCACTCTTACCTCAAAATTCTAAAATTACCAAATACGAAAGCTAGAAAAATTCATAACTTTTTACATTAACAGCAACTATTATTAAATTCTCACTTTTAAAAAAGAGCAACTTTTTTCCATGTTTATTTAAATACTCCTGGTATTACAAAATCAGTAGACTTTATGGATTTGATATGAGGTGATGGAAACTTATTTAAATTAATTACAGTTTTATAGCATAAACTTTATCTATTTGCCAAACTATTTTAAAGATAATCATAACTGTGTGTTTAGAAACGTGCACGCAATGAAATTTTATGGTTTATTGGATTTAGTTCCGTAGCTTCCGAAGTTTGGTGATTTCCATTACCAGGTGATTCGACTTATCTTCACATCCTAAATTAAATATTAAAAGTTTATTAACTGATGCTATTGACATTTACACCTTTAACATACATTTAAGTGATTTCGTTAAAGTAACATTTTGGAAGAAATGTCTGACTCTGAATGTTGATAAATTCTCCAGGTTTGAAAACAGATGAAATTTTTTATTTACGATGAGTGTTATGAGGTATATTTTGATCACGGTATTAGTATCAGTGCTTTTACTTAATTGAGAAGACAGGTTAGGTTATCTGAATGTGGAAAAGTCATGAAGGCTATCTGCCTAAGAGGAGTGAGGCTTTCGTGGAGAACATTAGCTCGTATTCCCGTTACGCATGGGGAAATATCACAAAATTCTGTCATATTGCCAGCCCTTCGCATGCGTCTAAACTCAAGACAGTTCGAATTACCAATATTCAACGGTCTTAACCACAGGGCCACTGGTTGGCTTAATCAAAATGAATGTGTTAACTATCGTTGTAGCACTAATTAATTTATCAAGCAAAGCTTAGTACCAAAAAAAAATGACATAAAATAATGCAATATCATAGATCATTTTTTATTTATATCATAGATCATTTTCACATGCCAGCTAAAATGATATTCGAAACACCAAATTGCCTTTTTTTATAAGAAAGCCAGAGCAATACCAAATTGTTTTTTTTTTACATAGAGTGTGGAGGATAGCGAGGAAATTTGAGCACATGATGTGATAACAAGTACAAATGGTTCTAGTTCCGATAGCATTATCGGAAAAATAGATATTAATTCGTTAAATTTCAGGTTTGTGAATAAGACTTAAATATGATACTTGAAATCGAGAGTTCCATACGGACTATCTATATTATGTATGTGGTAGTGCTGCAATATAGTACATTTAAGCGGCAGAATCTATCCACCAGGTGCCGCAAATCGAAAAGAATGAATAAAAAGTGTAATGAATTTGGAATATTAATGATTGATTTTGTGTAATTTGTTCCATGAAAGTCATTTCCTGTTTATTATCTTGTAGGTTCATTTTAAATATGTGTACATCCAACAAAAGCATAGCATTCTTGTTGCTTGACCTCGAACGTGGCACATGAGACTGTCAGTAATGATCTCAATTATGATTTTAAGGTTCATATACGCAAGACATTTTTGGCCTAGAATATGCATGTTTTGATCAAACAATTTCTGTTTTCTTATGGTAGCAGACAATCTTTTCTACTGTTTCTTCCTGGCTTCAGGTTTCTAATCTCAGGTGCGGATTACTGGCATTATTCTCGACATAGTTTACGGAAAACGAAAATGTATTAAATAACAAACTTCATGCCAGATTCATCTGAGCGCAAGAGTGATAAGATCTTATGAAGCCTCGGAAAAGGAATGCAAGAGAAATTACCTTTACTTCTATGTATCATTTTTATAACCTTTTATACTCGGAAACGCTATTGCTTTGATTGAGCAGGGCCTAGAACTATGCCGTTACTGTTTCGCCGTCGCCGATCCCTTTCGCAGACAGGATAATTTCCCTGCAGCTGATTCGCCGTGAGCATTTCGCTGTCAAGTAAAAATGAAATAAGTAATAAAGGTTGTTTATAATATATATATAGTTACTTGTTTACAAGTGTAGGATAAAATATCACATAAATTTAGTTACAAAATTATGCCACTATCAAATAGAACAAAATCATCACATTTCATAATAAGGGACTACACTTCTGTGCTATTCTGTTATATTACCGTTTTTAAAATTATTACAATGTTTACGTTAAACTTTCTTGAAATTTTAATCAGCTAGTTCACAAAAATCACTCAAGCAAGTAGAAAATTCACATTTTTATTGAAACGTAATTGAAAATGAAAATACTTTTGAAACTTGTTAGCACATTTCTCTCTTAAAATTAATAAATATACAGATATATTTACTAATAAATTAATTTTTAAATCATACAAAAAGATATATTTGCATAAAAGTATATACGAAATCATTTTGTATATTATTCAAAAAGTTTTAATTCATTAGTTCTCTGCAATACTGTAATAGTCCTAGAAGATGTGTTTACTTTCAAAAGCATTTTTCGTTTAAAACTTAAGACAGCCATAAATATACAACAGGTAAAGAAAATTGTTGAACTGAATAAGTTTAATATAATATGGCAAGCTATAATATAGTCCTGTAGAGAAAAATATGTGTTGATGGCGATTCGGCCTGAAGACGAAATAGCTTGAGGACGAAACGGCGGCGAATAGTCCCATTTCCGAATTCTCGGTTAAGCATGTAACTCCAAACCTTAATAATGAAATTAATTTCAAATTAATTCCATTAATTTAAGTAATACGCATATTTAGAGACATGTTTAACTTTTACAACCACCTCGAAAATATGAAAGAAAGCTAACATTGAGCTCTAAAAGCCAAATACATGAAACAAGAAAACATTCCTCTTAAGTTCAATTATAAAATTGTAATTTACTCTATCTTAATTTACTAGTTTTTATGATTTTGATCTTTACCATAACTTCTTACTTCCGATTCCTCACCAGGATTAAAATTAGACTTTAGGATATGTAAGATAACGGTCTTGAATCTTCAGACAGGGAACTTCTAGTATTCTCGTAGTTCTATTAAAATTTTGCCGTAATTACCTGAAAGTAACTATTCTGGGTCTGTCATTTTTGCTAGCTAATTACTGTAAACTTATGCGCCGATAAAGTTAGTTGAACCAACTATAGATTAGTTTATTAGACTACGTAATCTTAGACTTCGTATCAAAGTTTAAATCGAATTGAAAATTTCTTAATTTACTTCTCCACGAGTAGTGATTTTTCTGTAGCACAAATTGTCCCTTTTATGTTAAACGTTCAGACTAAATAAAAGGTTATTTTTAATCCTTTCAAGCCTTTGTCATCTTTTTCAGACTTAACGGAAACTCCGAATTTGTATAGTAAGTTTTTAGGACTTCAGCTTAGTTTCTATATCAATACCAGCTCAAAGATTGGCGCCCGAACTGATTATAAACTAAGTCGAGAAAGCAACCAGCGTTTAGGCACCTTCTCCGTCCAAGATTCCAAACTCTTCCTCTACCAGGAAATTTAACGGAAGGTTTCGGGCTCATCACAAACACCAAGCGTGCATTAACGAAACCGTTCACTACGTTCGATGGCGAGAGTTCGGTGTTCACATTTTTGGAACAATTAGAAACACATTTTTATTAGACTCTCTTGTTGTGCGAAATAATCACATACAAAATTTGATAATCTACAAATTTTTAATTTTACTGTAATTAACATGCTGACAATTAAGGGGTGTTGGAAGCCAAAAATCTTCAAAAAATATTGATTTGGGATTTTTGCATTTTCAAATTCTCTACAATTTTAGCTTTCTAAAAATACTATACTTTAATCTCTATGAAAATTAGAACTTTAAAAAATCTAGTTTTATTTTATCATCTATTGCTTTGATAAATGAGGAATTTTACATAAAAACGCGTTTTACTCCAAACGTGATTTTTTTATACTCGATGTACCTTTTCTCAGGAACTACTGCTCCTAGGAACTTAAAATTTTTATGGCTTATTTATTATATTTTCTAATATTTACTGAAATGAGCTTTTTGTGATAAATTAAGATAAAAAAATTTCACAAATTTTTTTGCGTGAGAAAAATGCTAAATTTTACTATGCCTAATAAAATAGTCTATAAATTAGTCTAAAATTCAAAATGCTTCAAAAGCTCATTTCAGTATAATCAGATAGGTGTACGTTAATTACACAAAAAATTTCAAGAGTATATCTACAGCAGATTTTGAGAAAAGGTACATCGAAAATGGCCAATTTAACATTGTCGGAATAGGGGGTTCCGACACCCCTTAAGTAAAATACAACCGCAATATAATTACAAAACCAGGCTCGATTTACATATTTCTATTTACAATTCATTAACTGGATCTATCTTGGATAAAAAAAAACGTATTTCTGAATAAACACCTATCTTAACTACAAAATTGTTCATTTTTATAAATACATTTTCCTACGTTCTCCAGTAACACAAAAGTCACAATAAGCATAGAAATAAAAGCTTCATCTTAAACTCCTGAATAAATATTTATCGTTCAAATAAAATTCAGATTTACATAATCGCTCTACAACTAAGAGAAGGTGAAGGGTACTTACGACTGAAAACTTCAGGGTTCTTCACAATCAAGAAACAAAAGAAATTTAGCAGTGCAGAACGATAGCTTTCCAACAGCCAGACTGCAAAATGAACGCATGAAACCTGTCCTTGGTTCCGTCACTGATAGTACATAACACAGTTTGGTGGGTTCGTAGAGTGCAGATGGTTTCTCTCTTAAGCTAAAATATCAATAAGGACAGTCTCTCATGGTACGTTGGAAAACGGATCTTATGTTCTTGGAACCGTCTCCTTAGGCTTCGGCAGCTAGAACATCCGCTGAGAATATCGCACAACTCATCCTATCTTCTTAGGTATTTTATAAATTCCTGTTTTTCTTACATTCCACATTTATTCTTTCCATACCGTTGGTCATCTTCCTTGAGACTACTTCGCAAGTTTTCTTTGAAGTCGAGACTGCTTCGCAAATTTTCTTCTATCTCATATACGCTCAAGAACCCTCATCGCATATCTCTAATTTTCTTCTTCATTGTCACTTCGCTTATTTCTAGATCTCGCAATAAAATGCTCTTTCTCCGTCTCAGGATAAGCCTATCTTTTCCACAATATTTTGCTTAAATTTTTCATCTACTTCAAGCCAGTACCGAAGATAAACCAAATCCAGCCAAACCCGAAAAGGACTGAAGGAAAACACTCCGCATCCATTTCAAACGAATCGTTCGTTGAAGGGAAAAAACTGTGCACCTTGAACTGAAAAACCAGTAGCTGAAGAAACACTCTGAGCATCCAACTCAAAACACCTAGCTGTAGAAAAATCTTAGCCCCCTCAATAAAATCTCCCCTTCTATTTTTCCTTTTCCTTTACTTAGTTTTTGCTAACGCCGCATTAACCTCAAAACTAGTACTAGAAGAAAAATCTCAGAGCTCTTTTTTAAACAAAATCCCCCTCTTTTAAGTCCTCGCCTAAATATTAACTATTCAACAACGACTGATGCAAACGCGCCTTATTTCAAATTACTTGGTGAGTCGCAGTCTGCCACGACCATATCCTAGGAAACAATAACTGTAAAAATTTAGAGTAGGAGCCGCACATTCTACTTTATGAACAGCGTGCGAAAACATCAGGGTACTTTCCTCTTCCTCGGGAAAAAATGAAAAACATCACCCTCCGGAAAATGTCTCTTACGATGAGCAATACTTTTGTCTTCATTTTCTGCTTTCATTACAGACCAAGCAATCCTGAACAATGAATAGCTTCTATCTTTATTCAAGATATTTTACAAAGACTGCCGCCTTCATTATAAACAATCTTAAACTTCCCTTTCAGTCTTTATCAAAAACGCCGCTTCCTACAGACCGTCCAGTGGCCTGGCTCTCATTGAGGAAAGTAAAAGCAATTTCACTGTCACTAGAACACACACAGACAGCGAAGATCCTATACTCTAACTCTTATCTCGTAATTCGAACGCCACCTTTCCAGCTTAACCCCATAGTTTGCCGACCAATTTGCTGCCAAGGAATCCACAGTTAGAAAAACCATTGATTCCAGGATTATTACATAACACTGTTGCCATTTGCAAAAGGACCCGTATAAACCGCTGCGGTTTGATGACAGGCCCTAAGCTGGTACAAAATTATTGGTAAATTGTTATCCGGTAAACCGAAACATATCTAAACATATCTAATTCTGCGAAACGTATCTAAAGAGGGAAGTGGGTAAAGAAAGTCCTCTCACATACAGCTGAATTTGGTGCTAATTAAAAGTGTATCCCTCCCAGTCATTGAAATTAGATTGAATAACATTATTTTAAAGAGCATATCACATATACCATTATTGGCGCAAAGTACGTTTTTTGCTAGAAAATGTTTTCATGTAAACTTTTGGGTGGTACGGATTGTTTGCTTGGCGTGGAAAGAACGGACGTAATAGCTTCATGCTATTTTAAAGGTAAAACACATGCGTAGGGAGAGTAACTGAATGTGCTGGTTAAAAATGAGCGCTAGAAAGTGTAAAAATTCTCTTTTAGTTTGTGAGTGTGTGTGTGTGTGAGAGAGAGAGAGAGAGAGCGGTGGGAAATTGACCGGCTTATGTACTACTGGAAATGAATTTTTTTTTTAATCGGCTGGCGTAAAAATTAATTTTCAGGAAGTTACCGTACAGCTGGATATGAACGAACTGGTGGGGAAAAAGTGGAGCAATTGTTTAAAAAGTTTTCAGACTTAATTTGATGATACTCAAGATTGACCCATGTGGTCAGCCACTCGACACAGACAGATAATCACATACTTCCTGTAGAGGAAAAGGAAAAAGGTTAAAGAAAAAAAAAAGATTCGAAAAGGTTAAAGAAGAGATCATAGAAAATCACGTTTCGAAACTGATGAAAAACAAAATTATAATACCTATAATTAGTCCTTAAGCTAGCCCTGTAATTACACACGGAAAGAAAATTAATCTGCGGCAGCTGATTCTAAATGATATTTGAGATAGAAATTGCTCAATAAATAAATTATGAAGTTTTATCGTGTAGAAGCATTCTTCTTAAAAAGATATTTTGATTTTCTAACCTTTCGTTGTATAAAACATGTAAAATAATATTATAACTATATATATCTCCTTCAGAGTAATGTTTTCTGATGCAGTATTAGAACATACTTGGTACTTCATAAAATGTTACTGTGTGGTAAAACAAAAATATTTCTATACATTAATAGAAATTTTTGTGCGAGCGTTTGATATCTAATTAGCTAATGGAAAATATTCTGAAGCATCATATAATAAAATATAACTAATTAAGTAATTTACTGAAAGAATATCATTCATTTATTCAGTACCCATTAATTTGAAATTATGTTTATTATTAGCATTAGGTAACAAACGAGTGAACTAAATTTCAAAAGTAATTAAAAATTCCAGAGATAAGTATATTACGAAATACAACAATAAAGAACGCACTTTAAAATTGTCCATGGTAATTTCAATAAAATAGATTTTATAGTAATAATTACGAAATACGTAATGCTTTTGTTAATTTCAAATTGACGAATTTGATATTTTTATATATTGCAAAATTTAACATAATTTTGCCTGTCGGAGGATTGTTAATGCGATCTTAAAAATTAGCCTCTTTTATTTAAATTTACTCAATGCATTCTATATCAACAGAATATGCTTGTGAATATTAGGAAATATTTCTTAATAATACTTCTCCTTTATCAAACATTCTGATCTAAACGAACTGGAATGAAATTTTTTATACTTCATCTGATTTCATTAACGTATTTATTACTTCTTTAAGCCTTGGATTTCATTTATGTCTTGAAATATAAATAGTTGCTCAACTATATTTGAAGAATTTGTTTTTTAATTTGTTGCTTCGTTTAACTACAAAACATAAAGCAAGTTCAGACAAATTCGTTTACTATAAAGTATATTTCTGAAAACAAATTTTAGTTTTCATACAATTTTTTTAACATATAAGCTAATTAAATAAAGCTAGGCACAGAATGGCAATACAATAACTGCGAATTGTTAATTTTAGTACTTAAAAGTCACCAATCAATGAATTCCATTCTTTGTAACATTTCAGATAAAAAATTATGAAAAACATATAAAAGTTAAATATTATTTATTATGCTTTGATTTATAGGATAATTCCAAGACTTTCGGTTTTCAAATTTTAAAACAAATTAGAAAAGGTGTCACCGTAGAGTAGTTTAATGTATTTTTACACCAGTAAGAGAAATTCGATCGGAATTTGAGACGTTTTAAATGTTTTGTTTTTCTGATGCTAATGTCGCTTATTTATTAGCATTTGTTATGTTTACTAGTTCTTTAAAGAAACACTAAAATTATAATTCCCAACATTAGCATAGGAAAGTTACCGTTACGATGTTCTAATGCATTGGTAACATTATCCAGAAATACGAATTAGAGCATTAACAAAGATCTTGTGAAAAACTGTTAATACTTAGACATTTTATCAAGGTTACTTGATACGACCTATTCAGACTTTATGATTTGTATAATGAAATTGCGAAATAGCAACTTTAGAAATTATGACAATGGGAAATAGACAATTAATTTTGTACTGAAGCTTAACAATGATATCTGATTTAATGAAGTGAAATGTAATGCGTAAGGGGACAAGGGACGTTCAAATTCATAAATTTCCTTCAAAAATTCGAAATTTCATTTTTTGTTTCTAAAAATAAAGAATAACGTAAGTGATGTTTACAAAAAAGAATTTTTAAGTTGCGATGAAAATTAAGCATTTTATAAGGAAATTTCGTTTTCGGCATGGGCATTTAAATGCGTTTAAAGGGCATTTAAAGGGCTGCCATATTTGTTTTTCAGACTTTGCACTCGCAGCCAAGCCACTAACTCATTTTATTTCGAACTGTAGAAGCTGCAACATGCATATTATTCTTTCCGTGAATGGCAACAGGAACTACTTCGAGTTTTGTTTACATTTAGCGCCACGACGAAGTTCGTTTGTTTTTATATTTGTGATTTGTTTTTATAAATCGAAAGTATGCATGCTGTGAGTTCCAGATGGCGAAAACCTGTGTCCCGTTCTTCAAGAAAAAGGAAACTTGCAAGCGATAAAGCAAATAAAAGATGGAATAAATTCAAAAGTGAAACTGTTGAATGTTTTGATACTGGTTTGCACAAAGTATGCAATCCAAATGCTGATGTTTCACACCATTCTGATGTGGATGTGTTACTACATTCTGATTGTCCTGACACACGCAGTATAATTTTAAACAATAGTAAAATGTCCAGGACTGAACAGAAGTTGTGTTTCTTCAGTAGCGCTGGAAATAATGATGATTTAGTGGAAAATAATGCTTCTACTTACACTGTCATGTGTGATAATATGTGGATTAATTTACTGAAAGAACTTAGGTGTCAGTATTGCAATAAAAATGAGCTAAAAGTAAACAAATATGATAATTTTGGTTATTCTTCAAAGCTACAGATAATGTGTAATTCATGCAATTCACTTTATGGCTCAACATATTCAAGTCCACGACTGGCTGAACAGCGGCGTTTTGAGATAAACAAAAACATGGTTGAAGCTTTTCTAAATATTGGTAGAGGACATTCTGCTATGGAACAGTTTTCAATGTCTATTGGTATGAAAACAATGGACAGGAAGACTTTCGATAAATGTGTTGTGCAGCTTGTAAAAGAAAGCAAGAGTATAAAAGAGAAAGTCTTTGAGCTGTCGAGGAAAGCAGTACGGGAACAACATGAAATTCTATATCCCTCTAAGATAGGAGAGGATATTATCGACATTGGAGTGTCATTTGACGGCACGTGGCATAAACGTGGACATAATTCCTTATATTGTATTGGCTGTGTCATTGATATTTTGACTGGCCTTGTTATTGATTTTGTGATAATTTCGAAATACTGCCATCATTGTAAAATTACTGCCCATGATTTGGGTGTCGATAGCGCAGAATATGCTGTTTGGTTCGATTCACACAAAACCTCAAGTATGTGCGAAAAGAACTATGATCGTTCTTCCACTTCAATGGAAGTATACGCAGCTGAGATACTGTGGAAACGTTCGATTGAAAAATGTCGAATGCGATATACCGTAATTCTTTCAGATGGGGATGCAAAATCATTTATACACCTTTCAAATTTAAAAATCTATGGCGATATACAAATTGTAAAGGAAGAGTGTTTAAATCATGTTGCGAAAAGACTTGGCACTGGGCTACGCAATAAAGTAAAAGAATGGAAGATAAAGGGAGAATGTTTGGGCGGTAAAAAGAAAGGAAATCTTACAGAACAAACTATAACTAAGCTAACAAACTATTACCGGAAAGCAATCAGAGATAATGTACCAGATGTAGCAAAAATGAAAACTGCAATATTTGCTTCCCTGTATCATTGTTGCTCTACAAATACCAATCCACAACATAAAAAGTGTCCTTCAGGAAGTGAATCTTGGTGCTTTTATAATAGAGCTTTAGCCAAAGGCACACAAATTCCTAACCATAGTACTATGAAGACGTTTCTATCTGAAAAGGTAGTGTCTAAGATACTTCCTGTTTACCAACGATTAGCAAATGATGAAATATTGAAACGATGCTCAAATGGAAAAACACAGAACTCAAATGAAAGTCTGCACAATTTAATTTGGCATCATTGCCCGAAAGAAGTATTTGTTTCAAAGCGAAGGCTAGAATTGGCTGCTCTGTCAGGAATAAGCCAGTTTAATATGGGAAATGTAGCTTTCGAACATGTAAAGAACCCCTCGATTACAAACAGTCCAGCATTATGTATTGCTAAGAAACGGGATGGCCGACGTTTAAAACAAAGTACTCTGAGAAACACTGTGACATATAAAACTGCTTTAGTTAAAAAAAGGTTTAACAAAAGTAAAATGGAAAAGAAACAATTGAAAAATGAAGGTATAACATACAGTGCAGGAGCGTTTTAAAAACAATGGAGATTTAGCATATTTACATCGAAAACTAAGTTCAAATTGTGTTTTCTGTTGGGTATAATTTTGGGTATTTTTCCATTACGTGTCTGCCACACATTTTGGAATATGTATATTTGCTTAGCGTTAAAGTACTGTATGTGTGCGAGCCATTTGTAAACTATTCTTCTAACTAAAAGATGATTTACGATTAAAAAACTGCATAGCGCAGTACCAAGTTTTGTTTTTGGTACTCTTCTGTTATCAGGACGGGATTCAGAAACGTGTGTCTATATGCATGTATGTGTGTATATGCATATATGTGGATTATTGGATTCATGTACGCATGCCTATATGTACTTATGTATGTATATGTGTATACACACACATGTATATGGACATAGATACACACACATGTATACGGACATACATACATATACATGTGCATACGCTAATCTGGTCCCGATAACAATAGTCTTTTTTTTTCCAGAATTTGTATTTTATTCTATTTTCTTAAGGAATTTTCTATGCATTATAATTTATATTTCTTTTTAATTAGTCATGTTTAGCCTGAAATATTAAAGTATTTTCAAAGCAATGTGATTCTGAATATCAAAATATGCATAAAATTGAATATCAAGTTATTTAATTCTGTTTTGATCTATGTTTAAATTTTATGCTACTTATCTATAATCTCTTCGACTTTAAAAGTTTTCTACCATCGAACAATCACATATTGATATACTTTCCAAAATAATTAAAATATTATGTTTTATGCATTTAGCTTTTTTTTCCATAAATATTAAACTATATTGAAATTGATATCATTATCAAGTATAAAAAGTTGCATAAAATTAAGTAAATATATAGTTTATTACCACAAAATCAATTACTAGGTCAGTCAAAATATGATTAGCACAGCCAATAGAATTCAAGGAATTGTGTCTACATTTATGCCATATGCCATGAAATAACACACCAGTGTCGATAATATACTCACCTTTCATAGACGGATACCAGCTTTTATGTTATTCCCTTACTATTTTTTGGATAACTGAGATACCTTCTCTTTTATACCCTTGATCACATTTACAAGCATTTATTGCAAGCTTTCCTATCCATTGCTTTGATACCAAGAGACATTGAAAATTGTTCTGTAACCGAATGTCCTCTACCGATATTTAGAAAAAGTTTGACACGCTTTTGTTTCAAATTACCATTGTGAAATCAATCAAAGACTTGAATAGATTAAATCCATTCCATTTATATAACATTGTATTTGCAATGCTATGCAGAAAAACCAAAGAAAATTTTTAGACAATAATATTTGAAATATAGGTAAAAGTAGGTTAGCAAGTAAATACAAGTCTACGTGATGTACCGTGTGTTATGCTTGTCTACAGAGCATAGCATATAAAATTTATTCTGTTTAAACCAAATGAACAAAATTGAGCTGAGAAAGAACTAATAAATGAAGTAGTAATATAATAGAATGCAGAAGCATTTATAAGTCATTTTCAGGTGTGTAAGTAAAAGTAAATCTTTATATTGTGTTTTCACGGATTTCAGATTTTTGAAAATTTTGAGTACTAAAATTATCTCTTGCGTTTTAATTGTTATCGAATTATTTTCATACTTGATTTACATCATTCCAATACCATTCATAAGAGAACTGTGCATCCATTTTACTATTGATGAACTTTTCTAGGAATTGTTAGGCTTTTCGTAAAATAACGACCCATAAAAATTCAAAAAATTGTGAAAAATTTAATAAATAATTTATTTTTCAATGATGTTTCATCCTATTTTAAAATGCATGCCCAATTTTGTTTATCATTTGATATAGATTCATTAGGAAAATTATTGTAGGTTTCTGATTAATTTTTATGCACAAGGGGCTATATGAATATAAGTATAAAAACGTAAAAATACATAAAATTATTTTACTTTTTTTTTAAAAATTCTACCTCTATCATTATAAAATTGTATATTTAGGTAAATACATGCACAATACACATAACTGAAAAATATTGTAAAGTTTGAACAAAAAGTAAGAATTTTTCATTTAAACGTCCCGTGTCCCCGTAAGGGGATTTGGAACATATTAACGATTAAATACTACGTGACAGAAATCAGGAAAACAGTTAATCACATTTGTGATAATTTAATTAAATGCATTTAACACACAACCATTAATAATGTTTAACAGTATTTAATGCATGTTAAATGCATAATCATCTGTAATACCGTCTATCAGCTCGTGTTAATCTGGAAATTAGGTCGCACTCAAGTATGCTGATCTGCATTTATTAAAAACGTAACCGATATTTTAAACATAATAAATATTTTGATCGGATTATGATGATGAATGTAAAATATGATACTTAAATATATGTGTCACATCCTAATGACATTCAGAAAAGAAAAATGATATGACAGCAAATATATTTAGTTATGTTGATTAGTAAATCATCCAGTTCTACAGAAAAAAAAACGAATGAGTAAAACGCTGGATTTCTTATTTTAAGCAAAATATATTTTTTAAAATTTTAAATACAAAACCTTGATTCTTTGCGTAATTTAAAGTATTTAAAATATGTTTGCCTTGGAAGTATACTTCTGCAACTAATGCTTGTGAAAATGTTGTTGTTACTGCTGTTATTGTCATGTCAATGATGAAGCCTATTCAGATAATGCCATGGGCGAAGATGACAGCTCTGGTATTTTGTGAAATGTAATCTTGGTAGAGGTTCTTTGTGTTAAACAAGACCCCAATTTTTAACAATTCAGCAAAGATGGGTGGACAATCAAAATGTGTGCAGTTGTAAATTCTATGTTCCGGCAGTTATCACAGTTCCTAAAGTTTTCCTCATTCTCTGTCTTTCAATCATCTCTGATGGCCAATTCGAAGCATGACTATGTTTTTAATTATAAGTCGATCTCCACTGATGTTATGGAGCTCGTGCTTTGTTGGAATCTCGTGAATTGAATGCTTTTTTGAAATTGAATGTTCAATCTATATTTGGCCATGTCATTAACTTCCAAGAGTGTGGCATTTACACTATTGCTATTGTTAAGACTCTGCGTTCTGGTTATCTGTGATACTGACATTAGCTGGCAACCACTTTTGAGTCTAATCCACTATCTAACTTTTGAATCACGTTTAGTCGAAAGTGGATCCCGTTGATGATCAGAGAAATTCTATCCAGAATATCTTGTAGAGCTGCCTTTGAGTCACAGAAAACAAATGAGTGCTTTAGCTTGCTCAGAAATGGGAAGGCATTTATACATGTCAGATGCATCCGCTATTGCCAGAAGCTTCCAAGTTAGTGACCAATTTTTTGTTGAAAAGTATTATCGCTTAAGCTATTTCGAAATACTCCAGGACATCCGGCAATGAAACTCCACCATTTTTCTCTGTTACAGATTCAGCTTTCAATTCTAGGCAATTAATGAGTAACACATAAGAGTATATGCATTAGGAAGTTAGTAAGCAACATTTTTCTCTTTTTTTGATTCAAAACAGTTCGTTAATGTACGAGGCGTATTCGGAAACTAAGTACCGTTTTGAAAAAAAAAATAGTAAAACAATTTTTTCGAATCCAATTTTATTTTTACATGAAAATAAATGTCTTAAACTATTTTTCAACATAGTTTCCGCCAATGATCAAACACATGTCATAGCGGGTGACCAGTTTTTGTATACCATCGTCAAAGAAACTTCCGCCAGTTTCAATAACCACGACTCCACAGCATTTTTCGTGTCATCGTCAGATCCAAAGCGCTTGCCACCAAGCTCGCACTTCATGTGCAGGAACAAGTGATAGTCGGACGGTGCCAAGTCCGGGCTGTACGGCGGGTAATCGAACTGTTCCCAATGAAACTGTCGAATTAACGATTGAGTGAGAAATGTCAGGGCACTACCAAGTCGCTTTGTTTTGTGAACATCAGTGAGCATTTTTGGAACCCATCGGGAACACAGTTTGCGATAATTCAAGCGGTTAGACACAATTTCGAACAAAACAGTACGTGAAATTTGTGGAAATGCCTCTGAAAGAGTTGTCATTGTGAAACGTCTGTTCTCATGAATTGCTTCATCAACTTTCCTTACCAAATCATCGGTGACAACAGAAGGCCGACCACTCCGAGCCTCGGCGTGGACATTTGTTCGACCTGCATTAAACATTCTTACCCACTTACTCACCATTCCATCACTTATCGCGTATTCACCGTAAACTTCTGTCACTTGACGATAAATTTCGGCCGGTTTAACATTCCTCGCGTTTAAAAATTTAATCACGGCACGAATCTCACAGTCAGCGGGAGAACTATTTGTCTTAAACATTTTGAATGTGCATAGCAAACTGAAAACACAACATTGAGCAACCAAAATGGCGACAATTGAAAGTCAGTGAACAAGAAAGACTAGTGCGCATGCGCGGGACGCCTACCACAGCGCTGCGACGGCGCCAGAATGAAACGGTACTTAGTTTCCGAATACGCTACGTATAAGGCATTCTACTTCTCTATTATAATTAAAATTTAACAAGTCATTCATACTAAGCCCTACTGCATTTATTCAAATTAGGTATAGTTAAGAATTTAAGGGAAACTGTCCAGACTAAACAATTACACACACGCATATATATATATATATATATAGATAGATAGATATAGATATGTATATATATAAAACTTATCTAGATGATCCAAGGTGGTAGAAGATATTTTTGCCAGGATGAGAACCTTTACTGAAATGAGCCCGAAGAAAGATTGGAACAGGTATCTCAGCTGTAGAAAAAAAAACTACTCCGCGAGAGTTTAGCTTCTCCGAAAAAAGAAACATAGTCAGGAACACGGTTAAGTAGAACTATCAGTATTTCGACTTCTGGTATCTGGACAGGCAAATATGGTTCCTGATATAACATGTCGAGATATTTCGGAAGAAACGCGTGCGTGACGCAGGTATAAAGAATAAGATGTTCAATCAGCCTGGTTAAACTACAGTCATATTTCCACATGGAGGATGAAGAGAATACTCCACAAAAAAATCATAGTAAGGTATTGGCAATATCAGGACGATGCTTCAAGATGACGATTCATCACACACATTCAGACATTACAATGACCCGTTGGTATAATTGCATCTTTTTCAGCTGTCTGGGTTCCGGTAACACAGTAGTATTTATCTTAAACTACTAACCGCTTTAACAAAGTAGTAGCGAGAGGGCATATTACATAAGGGCATAGTTGTCCCGCTGCCTTACCAACTCCAGAAAAAAAGCTACCTCCTATCGCCGTCACCCTGCATAAAGTGCAGAAGTCTTATTAATCTCGATGATATCCAAGCTGACGACCGACAAGGAGTATAACTGCTCCCGCCTTAACAACTGCCAGTCGAAAAAAAAACTACTTCATCTCTAGGCAACTCAGCAACAACAGGCTCGTATTCAAAATTCTCTTTCCCATCACAAAAGGACACAGGCTATCACAAAACTAGATTTTCGCATCCTAATTAGAGACCAATTTCCACTTTTCATCCTAAAAGGCCAAAACTTGCTAACTGCACGCACACAACTATTCAAAAACCCGGAGCCAAACCGGACACCTACATCGCCAAAACAGTGATTTTTGCTGTACGTGAAAATTATAACCTTTGACCTTTCGTCACGTACTTCCTGTCCTGCAAGGGCAACCGAACAAAGCAATTACCTTCTGGAAACTTCTCCGGAAGTAACGCCCACCTGAGCACAAGAATGACTAAGCAAAAATTCGCCCCCTTTCTTTGATCTTTTCACAAAACCCAGAAATCTTGATTAAATTCAAATAAAAGAAAAACAAATTATAAAAATTCACTGAAGCATCTATTTTTCTCCAAAATTAAAGAATTTACATAACCGAATAATGAATTAATCATAGATAGTGAAACATTAAATTACTAATTCAAAGAATTAAATAAATTAAGATTTTCATAAATAAGAAAAGTAATTAACTTGATCTCTTTCGTAACGAAAATTCAAACTATTATCAACATAATACAAGATGAAATTTAAAAAGTACTCTTCCAGTCAGACTAAAGCAATCATGAAATCAAGAACAAGTATCATAGTTTATTATAAAGGGATGATACTTGGTTTCATAAGAATAAGACAAACTAATTCTCTACATTCCTTTTTTTTTCATTTTTATTTACATTACTTTTTCCATTTTTCATGAAGAATCAATGCACTAATAGCAGTAAGCATTGCCATCATGTTCTATATTTGCATCAATATAGTACTTACATATTCCTATATGTATTGATATTGCACTTTTACAGAAACTAAAAACAAAAAGCCTCTATGTGCAAAAAATTACTAGGTTGGTATTTTTTAAAGAAGAAAAAAAATTCTGGCAATATTTTTTAATTGGAAAGATAAACTTTTCTAATATGGCTCATTATCCTCATAGATAGGTAATGGATGTATTTCTTAATAAAGAAATTTATCTTCCGGCAATAGAAGACATGGAATTGCTTGGAATAGCTCAGAATAAACAACCGATTCTAGTGTGCATTACAAGTTCATTCTATATTAAACCAGACAATCAGTTAATAGCATACCCGAATCACGTCATGAAGGCATTTGGCATTCTAATTTAAAACTCATTTTGTATACATTAACAAATTTTTATAATTTAATGGCAAGCGTTTTGTATAATGCCAGTACTTCTAAAGCTTGTGTGGACTTTTTCAATACATGTTTGAGTAATATACGTGTTGAGTAGGAATTTATTGCATTCTGTATATACATTACATTTCATATTTTTACTGTCATTTTACTGTCATATTTTTAGTGTCATATTCTCCATTTATATATGTATGTACATATATTTTCTAATAAAGATTTTTTCAGGTATTTCTTGTTTTCATTTCTATTTAAATTACTTTGTTCATGGAAACTATTATAATTCTGCAGTTATGTTAATGATTCCTACTCAGATTTAATCAATAACTAAAATACACTCACGTTTGTGAAAATTGCAACACCAAGAAGGAATCGTCATAATTGAATGCAATTTAATACACAGTTGAGTGGTAGTGGTACAAATAAATGATTAAATGTTCAAAGCAAACAAACAAGAACAAGAGATCAGAATCAGTATTTTGTGTGGCCACCACGCGCCGCAATAAGTGCTGCTACACGACGTGGCATGGAGTCAAACAAAGTTTGAATGTCTGACTGAGGAAGAGCATTCCATATCGTTTGTACGCGTACCCAAAGTTCGTCTGCAGACGCAACAGGACGAGGATCACGAGCAAGACGCCGACCAATGACATCCCACACATGTTCAATTGGCGACATATCCGGGGAACACGCAGGCCAAGGAAGAAGCTGTACCTGCTGCGCTGCAAAGAAGGATTTAACAATCCGAGCAGTATGAGGGCGGGCATTGTCCTGTTGAAATACAGCGCCTGGCAAGCTTTGAAGGAAGGGAACAGCTTCGGGCTGTAGAACTTCACGGATATACCGGTTGCTGTTCAGATTGCCCACAATTCGTAGCAATTGAGATCGTCTATGATATGCTATGGCGCCCCAGACCATAACTCCGGGTGTTCGTCCACTGTGGCGTTCGATAATGCACTCCGGAAGGTGGCGTTCACCGGCATAGCGTCTGACACGAATGCGGCCATCATGGTACCACAAATTAAAGCGGGATTCGTCAGAAAACACGACATGCTGCCAATCAGCACGCCAGTCTCTATGCTGATTGGCCCATTGTAGCCGCAGGCGGCGATGGTCGTGCGTTAGGGGGATCCTGTATAAAGGAGTCCGTGCGCGCAGTCCACACTGCAGCAGACGTCTACGAATTGATGAAGCACACAATGAAACACCTGTAGCTATTGACCACAGTGCTGCCAATTGTCTAGAGGAAGCTGTACGGTCCGTCCGCGCCATGCGGACCAGGTGTCTATCATCGCGAGCTGACGTCACATTTCGGGGTCCACTCCCGGATTTCCGAGTTGTCCGACACTCGTCCGTCCACTGCTTCCAAACGCGCATCACTGTGCTGCTGTTACGCTGCACACGAGAGGCTACTGCACGATACGACAATCCAGCTTCACGAAGGCCGATGATTCTCCCTCGTTCAAACTCTGTAAGTTGTTCAAATCTCGCTCTCTTTCGTCGACGAGGCATAAGTACAGATTGAGTTAACGTTTACCACTAGCAGATAACCACCGATAACCATACACGCCTCGCTACAGCCGTCTATTTATTCGGATCCATCAGCCGTTCAGAGGGTGCTGCTCAGCATACGCATGCGCTACGGATTTGCAATTCTAATCATTTGCATATCATGCGCTACTTTGCATTTCCTGAAAATTTCAGCTCACTCGCGTAAGTCCTTCATGGTGTTGCAATTTTCACAAACGTGAGTGTATATAAGAATTTTCAACAGAATTATGAAAAATGAATTTTTATCTTACACATGGGAGCTAATCCATATAGTTTCACTTTAAAGTTTACTTTATTCTTTCCAAATGAGACTTGGAATTAGAATTAGCATATATAAAAATAAGTTATAGTCTAAAAGTATATGTAAACATTTATTCATCTGTAATGATTAATGTTTAGGAATTTGTATGCATATAACTTATCAAAAGTAAAAAGCCTTATGAGCTAATTGAAGATTTTAAGCTTTATACAAAATTTGGGGTAATAGATTAATTAAATTTAAGACTCATAATTTTGTAATAAGAAATAGAAACATTTCTTTCGCAGTATTTTGTGCAATATATGAAGTTAAAAACAATACCATGAGAGTATTTTATGGTTACTTATTTTCTGAATCTCATACATTGCAAATAAAGCTGAATAATTTTCAGGTAAGCGTAATTAATTTCACATTTCTTTCTTATATCAATGTATACTAAATATTATTATATTTTTTATGCATATTAAGCTCCAGCAAACAAACTACCAGTAACAACAATTCTCAAATTGTATTAAAATATTCATTTATAAATAGCATTTTAAGACAATAAATCTAGCAGATTATAATACAGGTTTACTAAGACATATATATATATATGATCAGCTGTTTTAAAGCATTCAGATTTTGATGATTATAAAACTTTTCAAGAACTGTTTTTAATAAATTACTTTTCCGACTATTGTGGTTATTTAATGTAACATTTAGCTTACAATTTACATGATTAAATGTTTTAATCTTGTGAAAGAAAGCTATGAAGCTATACAAAATTTAGAATATATATCACTATATGTATATATGATTCATCTAAAATGATTTTTAAAATTTTTTATAAAACTAAGCATTTCTGATTTCTCAAATCAAATTTTGAAAATTTCTGAAATATTTTTTCAAAATTTTAAATACCTGAAAAACCTTATTTTTTATTCAAAAACACAAGTTTTCAGTCCGAATATCTTGCTATTCAAATTTATATATATGAGTTGCATTAATTTTCTTAGTTTTATTACTTACTACACATAGATAAAGGCAAAAACCATGTTTCATTAAAATTAAATATATTCTGTGAATTCAAAGTAATTTCGTATCAGAAGTGCAAGTGACAGTGTTAAGTATTTTAAAATGTTAAATATTGTAACAAGACACCGAATTTCCAATATTTTAATATGGCTGTATTTTTGATATATATATATCAAAAAATATAATGATACATATATTTCGCTAGATTTGGAAAGAGAAAACTCTATGACCAAACAATGGAGATATGATTATCCTAAAACAATGCTTTTTATTTCAGTGATGGTCTGTCTATTTTGATTCATAATCGTCTTCATCACCAATAAATGTTTTTGTAAGTACATATAGGTATCAAATCTAAAAGAGATGCATGCATGTCAGATAATTAAAATCACAATAGCATGTTAAAAAGTAGTGTAAAACATTTTTTCACGAGATAATACTAACCAGAAATTTAAAACTTTCCCTCAGCCATAAACTTTACAAATCAAATACCAATTTTAAGTCTGCATATAAAATATGTGTATAAAAATCGCACCATCAAGGAGTGAGCAGACTATTTTAACTCCTTGTAATGTGTGTGGTTTCAACCGAATATGTAGCGATACCTCGTTATAGAGAAGAGTGAAAGAAGAAAGGGTCACTCCTTTTTTGTGTGACAAGGGACTTCTTTTTACTGAAGCGAAAATTCGCTCCTTCGAGGTTGGTGCCATTTTGGCATTAGAGGGTAGTGGGATGTCACTCCTTTGGAGTCGGATACGACTCTCGAATTTAGAGTGTAGAGAACAGTGATGTTATGCGGAAAAGGGCTTGCGACATATCGTCTGTATCTGTAAAAAACAAGCGCGACGGCATCTTTTATTTACCAAATGAGAAATATACTTTTATATATAAATGAAGTGAAATGAGCAAAATGAGTGAAGGAAAATTAAACAGTTCTTTACAGATGGTTGAAACTCTGTGATATTCTAAATATCGGAGGAGAGGACAAACGTAAATCCCACTGTCTCCAGAAAAGTAGAAATCCTGTATTATATTTACAATTCATGAAGTCTTCAACGTCAT